>CAEFZP010000044.1:0-34015 GCA_903064625.1 Mallotus villosus
GGGAGGGGGGGTGAGGGAGGAGGTACAGGGGATGATGAGAGGAGGGAGGAGAGGGGGAGGAGGGAGGAGAGGGGAAGGAGGTATAGGGGAGGAGGAGTGGGAAGAGAGGGGGAGGTTACGGGGAGGAAAGGAGGAGGGGGACCTATCTCCTGATGAGATGACTGCTGTCTCTCTAGTGGGTCTACAGGTGCTGGGGTAGGAGTAACCCAGGGCAACTAGTATAGAGTGACCAGGGGCAGCTCGTTTAGAAGTAACCGGGCACTAGGTTAGAGAACCGTGGCAAACTCGTTTAGAGTACACCAGGGCAACTAGGTTAGAGTAACCCGGGCAACAAGTTAGAGTAACCCAGGCAACTAGGTAGAGTAAACCCAGGGCAACTAGGTTTAGAGTAACCCAGGGCAACTAGAGGTTAGAGTAACCAGGGCAAACTAGGTTAGAGTACCCAGGGCAACTAGGTTAAGTAACCCAGGGCAACTAGTTAGAGTAACCCAGGGCGCAACTAAGTTCGAGTAACCCAGGCAAACTAGGTTAGAGTACCCAGGGCAACTAGAATTAGAGTAACCCAGGGGAACTAGTTTTAGAGAATCCGACCAGCATACCTCAGAGGATCTGAGTCAGGTTAAACCATGAGTCACTGAGCAGGTGCTGCCTCTGTCCCAGCCTCACCCTGGTGTGACTCACACACAGGAAACTGCTTACCTGCGTTACGTCATCCGTTTCCTCAGAACTCTGCCCACACCACACACATGCACTGAACACGCACACACACGCGCACCACTCGCATATTTTACCTGAAAACACTCACATCTGTATGTGAACACACACATGCTGAAGCCTCTGTGTACTGCATGGTGATTTCAGCACAGTGCTCTGGTCACTGTCTGGTCAGTGTCTGCCACTGTCTGGTCCAGTGTCTGCCAGTGTTTTAAACAGCAGCAGATGTAGCAGTGTCCCTGACCTGGGGTGACTTCAGTACAGCTGTTTGATGTGATGCAGGTAGACTGGAAGAGGAGACTTTCAACTGACAGCATAACGAGACAGCGACACAAGCGCATACCGCTGAGCACAACAAGAAGACTCGTGAAGAACGAGAGCAGCGAGCTCGCAGTTTAGGAGATGTGCGGGTGGACAGCGCGAGCCTGGAGAGACGCGAGAGCAAAGTGAGAACGAGAGCGCGCGAGAAGCGCGTGCGCTGCGTGAACTGTGCGCGAGTGTGCGTATGTAAATCACAGCGCGTGAGTGTGAGTCTTGCTAGCGAGCGGGAGCGCGCGAGAGTGGAGAGTGAGCGATGGGCGAGTGCGCGAGAGCGAGAGCGAGTGCTGAAAAAGAGTGAGTGCTGATGATGCGCGTGTGCGCGCGCGTGAGGGAGCGTGAGTCGTGACGCGCGAGCGAGTCAGAGCGCGCGCGCGCGCTGCGCTGCGCGAGAGTCGAGTCTCTCTCTCAAGTGATGCGCGCGATCATGAGCGTGCGAGAGCGATGCTCTCTAGTTGGCGCTCTCTCCTGCCTACGTCATACTCTCTCCCTCTCTCTCTCTCTACTCTCTCTCTCTCTCTCTCTCTCTCTGTGTCTCTCTCTCTCTCTCTCTCTCTCTCTATGTCTCTCTATCTCTCTACCTCTCTCTCTCTCTCTGTCTCTCTCTCTCTGCTTGTCTCTCTATGTCTCTCTCTCTGTCTCTGCAGGCGAGTTATCCAGCGTGGGAGGACTTGTCACCAAAGGAGCAAAGCTGCAATCTCAGTTAAGGTAAGAGCTGTCTCATTACACACCACACATACACACACACACCACACACACACACACACACACACTATATACCACCCACTGTACACTACACACTATACACACACACTATATACCACCCACTGTACACTACACACTATACACACACACTATATACCACCCACTGTACACTACACACTATACACACACACTATATACCACCCACTGTACACCCACTGCTCTCCCTCCGTCTCTCTGTCACTCACGCGTCTCTCACATACACACAGTCACAACGTCAGCACACGCTAGCAACGACGCTATGCGATAACAGCGAGCCTTCAGCATTAGTACCGTAGCTACAAGTCTAGGAAAGTTGAGGTGACCTACGAACATGTCTGAATCTGCTAGACGAGTGGGTTCCCCTTCGTTCTTTTGGTGAGCAGTCTCACGAGCCCTACTTACCCGGCGTCATGGAGCCGACCAGCTAAATACTTAGTTAGCACTACCGTTACTACCTGCATATATGCAGAAACTGTTAACAATATTTTCAGGCTTAACCAGTGCTGCTCAAGCATAAATACAGGGTCAGGGAGAGAAAGAACTCGATTTTTAGACTTTAAGAAAGAGTAGAGAGGATGTAATACATATATATTTAATAAAAAAAATGTGTAACGTTCTGTGTAACATTATTGTGTGGCGATTTCACATCCAACACGTTTTTATGGGATGGTGTGTGGTTGTCTGTGTTGCCAGGGCGACCATCTGGTGACAGGCTCGTTCCTGGATGCCTTCCAGAAGGTGGCAGACATGGCCACCGGAACCAGAGGTAAACACACGTGACCTCTGACCCCCGACCCCTGACCCCCCTGACCCCTGACCCTGCATTCTAACCTTGATTCCGACCCCTCTTTCTCCTTTTGATGCCTGTGTCTAGAGCACACTCTAGAGCACTCACTGGTTGCTATGGTAACAGCTGGCTCTTCATCTAGCCTTTCAGAGTAACGGTAGAGGCTGTCTAGAGGCTGTCTAGAGGCCGTCTAGAGGCCGTCTAGAGGCCGTCTAGAGCAGGGGTGTTCAACCCTGGTCCTCAGGGTCCACTGTCTTGCATGTTTTAGATGTTTCCCTGCTCCAACACACCTGATTCAAATGATGGTTGTTGTCAAGCTCTGTGGAAGCCTGGTAACGAACATGCATTTGAATCAAGTGTGCTGGAGGAGGAAAACATCTAGATCAGTGGTTCTTAACCCTGTCCTCAGGGAACCCTGTCCTGCATGTTTTAGATGTTTCCCTGCTCCAACACACCTGATTCAATGAATGGGTTGTGTCAAGCTCTGTAGAAGCCTGGTAACGACATGTATTTGAATCAGGTGTTTTGGAGCTGAGAGAAACATCTAAAACATGCAGGACGGTGGGTCCCTGAGAACCAGGGTTGAACACAGCTTTCTAGGGCTGTTGTCTAGAGGCTGTCTGTCTAGAGGCTGTCTGTCTAGAGGCTGTCTGTCTAGAGGCTGTCTGTCTAGAGGCTGTCTGTCTAGAGGCTGTCTGTCTAGAGGCTGTTGTCTAGAGGCTGTCTGTCTAGAGGCTGTCTGTCTAGAGGCTGTCTGTCTAGAGGCTGTCTGTCGTAGAGGCTGTCTGTCGTAGAGGCTGTCTGTCGTAGAGGCTGTCTGTTGTAGAGGCTGTCTGTTGTAGAGGCTGTCTGTCTAGAGGCTGTCTGTTGTAGAGGCTGTCTAGAGACTGTTCTAGAGGCTGTCTAGAGACTCTGTTCTAGAGGCTGTCTAGAGACTCTGTTCTAGAGGCTGTCTAGAGACTGTTCTAGAGGCTGCCTAGAGAGAGTCTAGAGGCTGCCTAGAAAGAGTCTAGAGGCTGCTAGAGACAGTCTAGAAACTTCTTTACGCTGTGTGTGTGCACGGGCTGAACCAGTGTGAACTGGACATTGCAGCTTTCCTGTGCTGGGGCGTGTGTGTGTGTGTGTGTGTGTGGTGTGTGTGTGTGTGTGTGATTCATTGACTGTGTGTTTGTATGACTCAGCCACTCCTTTCACAATATCAATGATTTCCTGCTGCTTCATGACTCACACACACACACACACACACACATGCAAACACACACACACACACACACACACACACACACACACACACACACACGCAAACATACACACACTGGACGCCATACCTCAGCAGGTCCTCAGTCAGGGTATTGATTAGCAGTGTGGTGTGTATAGCCAGTACATGACTAGCTGACCTCTCTCAATAATCAGCCGCATTGATCTGCTGTGGTGCATGCATCACATGCATGCAGTCACACTGAATGACCAGCTCAGATCTTACTCTCTGACGACTAGCTAGCGTCGCATCGAGATGCCGTCACGAAAAACTAGCGCGATGCGCAGCTCGAAACAGCAGAGGCTATATGTTTCTGCCGAATGACTCGTACTCTTCCTGATCTCATCCTCCTCTCTCCTCCGTCTCCCTAACACCCCTCTTCTACTCTCCTCGCCCTCCATTCCTCTCTCTCTCTTCCTCTTGTCTGTGTCAGTGACTGACTGTGTCAGTGCCTGCTGTTCAAGCTGTATCACAGGCTTCTGTGCTAGTTGGTGTTGTGTAGGTGTGGACCCAATGATTAATAATCTGACATCCTCAACTGGCCTCCACACACACACCTCACACACTCTGACAAACACCTTACTCACACCACCCCTCACACACCTAGCCCTACACACACACACACACCACACACACACACTCTGCACACAAAACACCTTACTCACACACCCCTCACACACACAGCCCAGACACACACACACACACACACACACACACACACACTTGAGCCACACTAGAACCGGTCTGCTGGGTTCTGTCAGAGATCCATGGTCTGTTACCATGGAGACAGCTTCTCGTCTTACCCCAGTACGATCTGCTGCTAATCTGGAAACTCAAGACCTCTGACCCAAACTCTGTATGTGAGCAGAGCACGTGTGTGGTGTGTGTGTGTGTGTTTGTATGTGTGTGTGTGAGAGCAGGAGCGTGCCTGAGAGTGTGTGTGTGTGAGAGAGAGACAAAGCAGGGGGGTGTGTGTCTGTGTGTGTGTGTGTGTGGTGTGTGTGTGAGAGCAGGAGCGTGCCTGAGAGTGGTGTGTGTGTGGGTGGGAGAGAGACAAACAGGGGGTGTGTGGCGTGAGGGAGAGAGAAAGAGAGGGGTACTGATGTGTGTGAGATGTGTGGTAGAGAGGAGAACACAGGGGTGTGTGTGACGTGAGGGAGAGAGAGTGTACTGTAAGTTGTGTGTGTGAGAGGTGTTTGTGAAGAGAAACTGCCATTAGGGTCTGTGTCTAGCTTTGTGGCTGTATTGGTTCAGGATTTAGGCCAACTGTAACTGCTGTCTGTACTGTGTGTGTGTGTGTGTGTTGGTGTGTGTTGTGTGTGTGTGTGGTGTGTGTGTGTGTGTGTGTGTGTTGTGATCAGCTGATCAGAAAAGTTCTTATTTGGATCCTCATGACACGTTGCTATGGGAACGGACTGGGCACTTTATTAGTCTCAGCAAAAACACATCAGAGAGTGTCACAAGACTCCCAGCAGACACACACACACACACACAACTCTGTCTCACACACACTCTGCTCACCACACACCACTCTGTCTCACACACACACACACACACTCACTCACACACCTCGTCCACACACACACTCTGTCTCACACACACACCACACACACCAACACAACAACTCTGTCTCACACCACACACACACACACACAACTCTGGTCTCACACACACACACACACACACACACACACACCACTCGTCTACAACCACACACAACACACACACACACAACCACACAACACTGTCTCACACACACACACAAACACACAAACACATGTCTCACACACACACACCACACACACACACACACACCACTCTGTCCACACAACACACACACACACACACACCCACACACACTCAACACAACTCACACACACAACACTGTCTCTCACACATACACTGGAAGACATAAACTTGCCTAACCTATGCAGCAGACTGAGGGAGAAAGTATCCACAAGACTTTCAACCAGAAGTGACCTACTGTTAGTGCTCTGGACCTCCCAGGGGAGGATGGACGGGAGGGGTGAGGGAGGGGTGGGGGGGGAGGAGGAGGGAGGAGGGAGGAGGAGAGGAGGAGGAGAGGAGGAGGAGGGGAGGAGCGGGGAGGAGGGAGAGGAGAGGGGGGGGGAGGAGGGCGAGGGAGGAGGAGGGGGAGGAGGGGGAGGAGGAGGAGGAGGGGGAGGAGGAGGGGAGGGGAGGCGGAGGGAGGTGAGGAGGAGGAGGGGGAGGGGAGGAGGAGGGAGGTGGGGGGGGAGGAGGAGGAAGGAGGGGCAGGGGGAGGAGAGGGAGGGATGTATGTGGATGAAGAGGAGGGGGAGTGAGATGATGGAAGAGGTCTGGGATTAGAACCATCCAGGGTTTGTACTGGGACTAGGATCCAGGGTTGTACTGGGACTAGGATCCAGGGTTGTACTGGGACTAGGATCCAGGGTTGGACTGGGACTAGGATCCAGGGTTGGACTGGGACTAGGATCCAGGGTTGGACTGGGACTAGGATCCAGGGTTGGACTGGGACTAGGATCCAGGGTTGGACTGGGACTAGGATCCAGGGTTGGACTGGGACTAGGATCCAGGGTTGGACTGGGACTAGGATCCAGGGTTGGACTGGGACTAGGATCCCAGCTGAGCTGCGTAGAACAGAACACACGATGGCCCTCCAAGGTAGGGTGTGTCTGATTTGCATATCAGGGCCGCCTGACAGTGCGCGTCCTTCTGACCTGAGGGTGAAGGTGTAAACACAGCAGCTTGTGATGACCTGAGGGTGAGGGTTGTAACACAGCAGCTTGTGATGACCTGAGGGTGAGGGTGTGTAACACAGCAGCTTGTGATGACCTGAGGGTGAGGGTTTGTTGTAACACAGCAGTGTCCTTGCCTTCGGGGGAATGTCCCTGTACTTGCTGTAAGTCGCTCTGGATAAGAGCGTCTGCTAAATGACCAAATGTAAATGTTTCCTGTGTCATGGTTTTTCAGGTGCAACCAAGGAGATTGGCTCGGCCTTGACCCGGATGTGCATGAGGCACAGAAGCATCGAGTCCAAAATGAAGCTGTTTCACCACGTAAGCGTGTCTTCCTCTCTCCATCCTGGGGATGTTTAGCGTGTTGTGTGTGTGTGTGTGTGTGCAGGGCTCTGGGTGGAAGCGTGGTGTTAGAGTGTTGTGTGTGTGCAGGGCTATGGGTGGAGAGTGTGCTTAGCGTGTTGTGTGTGTGCAGGGCTCTGGTTGGAAGCGTGGGGTTTAGCGTGTTTTGTGTGTGCAGGGATCTGGTTGGAAGTGTGTGCTTAGCGTGTTGTGTGTGTGTGCAGGGCTCTGGGGTGGAAGCGTGTGCTTAGTGTGTGGTGTGTGTGCAGGGCTCTGGGTGGGAAGCGTGTGCTTAGCATGTTGTGTGTGCAGGGCTCTGGGTGGAAGCGTGTGCTTAGCGTGTTGTGTGTGTGTGCAGGGCTCTGGGTGGAAGCGTGTGCTTAGCGTGTTGTGTGTGCAGGGCTCTGGGTGGGAAGCGTGGGTGCTTAGTGTGTTGTGTGTGTGCAGGGCTCTGGGTGGAAGCGTGTGCTTAGCATGTTGTGTGTGCAGGGCTCTGGGTGGAAGCGTGTGCTTAGCGTGTTGTGTGTGTGCAGGGCTCTGGGTGGAAGCGTGTGCTTAGCGTGTTGTGTGTGTGTGCAGGGCTCTGACAGACGGGCTGGTTGCTCCCTGGAGCTGAAGATCGAGGAGTGGAAGAGAGTGGCCAGTCAGCTGGACAAGGACCATGCCAAAGGTACGCACACGCATACACAACACACACACCACGAATACACATATCACACACACCACACACCACACGACGCACAGCATGTGATCCTGACTGATCGTTGCAGACTACAAGAGGGCCCGAGCTGATATCAAGAAAAAGTCTTCAGACACCATCAAGCTGCAGAAGAAAGTCAAGAAAGGTGAGATCCTCTTTTCTCTCCTCTTTTGCATCTCCTCATCTTCTCCTCTGCTCTGCTCTCACTCCTCCCTCATCCTTTTCTCACTCTCTTTCCTCTCCTCTCGTCTTTCCTTCTCTGTTTCCTCTTCTATCCTATCTTCTGCTCTGCTCTCCTATTTTCTCTTTCCTTCCCTATCTTCCAGGCAGACAGGTAGTTGGGGGGCAGAGAAAGATACGGGGCAGAGAGAGAGAGAGAGAGAGGAGAGAGGAGACGAGGAGAGACGAGAGGAGAGAGAGGAGAGGAGAGAGAGAGAGAGACAGAAAGAGAGAGACAGAAGGAGACAGGTAGTTGGGAGAGAGAGAGAGAGAGAGAGAGAGAGAGAGACGGGAAGAGAGAGAGAGAGAGACAGAAAGAGAGAGACAGAAAGAGACAGGTAGTTGGGATAGAGAGAGAGAGAGAGAGACGGGCAGAGAGAGAGAGAGAGAGAGACGGAGAGAGAGAGACGGGCAGAGAGAGGAGAGAAGGGCAGAGAGAGAGAGAGACGGGCAGAGAGAGAGACGGGTAGAGAAAGTGTGTGTGTGATAATAAACCTCATCTGAGCTGGCACTCCCTAACAGTATGTGGTTGGACACACCCTTGGTTGTCATGGTGACCCAGGTACACCTAACCTATGGTTGTCACGGCACCACTCCCTTTGCCTCAGTAAAAAATGTCTTTATTGTTCTGCGTAGATCTGTTTGGAGGCGCATGTGTGTGGGCATGCTCTACTCTCTCTCTCTCTATGCTCTCTCTCTCTGCTATACTCTCTCTCTCTCTCTCTGCTCTCTCTCTCTGCTCTACACTCTCTCTCTCTCTCTCTCTCTGCTCTACACTCTCTCTCTCTCTCTCTCTCTCTCTATCTGCTCTACACTCTCTCTCTCTCTCTCTATCTTTCTCTCTCTGCTCTACACTCTATATCTCTCTATCTCTCTCTCTCTCTCTCTCTCTGCTCTACACTCTGTCTCTCTCTGGTCCGCCATCTCTCTTCGTCTTTCTCTCTCATTCTCTCCATAAACCTTTTCTCATATTTACTGAGCAGCTCAAATTAAACTAGTGAGTTAGTCAGCCAGCTAGTTAGTGAATCAGCCAGATAGTTGGATGGCCAGCTTGTTAGTTTCCCAGCCAGCAGGTTAGTCACCCAGCCAGCCAGCCACCCAGCCAGCCAGCCAGCCAGCCAGAGAACCAGATCAGACCAGAAGTAAAGAGGGATGTTGTAACAGAGGAATAGAGGGCTGCGTGTCAGGAGAGAGAGAGAGAGAAGTATAGCTTCCTCTCTCATCATGTGAGCCTGGTGCCCTGGTGTAACCCCCAGCTCTGTCCATGGGGCTCCCTGCTGCACAGCACACAGCTGCCCACCTGATCCCCTGGGGCCGGGGCTGAGGCTGGGGCCGGGGCTGCCTCTGCCACCGTTACATACCGTCCTCCCTCCACACAGCGAGCTAGCTGTCTAGACACAACACCGCCAGCTAGCTGTCTGTTCATAACACAGTTAGCTAGCTATTTATACATAAGACGGCTAGATAGTCGTCTAGACACAACACAGCTAGCTAACTGTTTATATATAACACGGCTAGCTAGCTGTACATCACGGCTAGCTAGCTTTACATCACGGCTAGCTAGCTATCCAGACACTGCAGGACTAGCTGGCTGGGTGGACACAATCTGGACACAACGGGCTAGAAGGCTAGATAGCTAAACAGACAGACACAACACAGCTGCTACTACTTCAGTATGTTACTAGGTCCGGGGAGGACCACAGCAACATATCTGTCTAAGCTAGACAGAGACACAGAGACACTAAGCATGTCTAGCTAGACAGAGACACAGTGCACAGGAAGCAACATCATACAGACAGACAGCTAGGTAGGTAGGCAGGCAGACAGCGTTCTGTCTCCCCCAAAGTGAGACAGCACAGCTGTTAGTAGCTTTGACCTTTCCTCTGCTCTAGTGAAACCCAGACCCCCCCTCCCACCCCTCCTCCCCCCCCACCCTCCCTCCTCCCCCCCACCCTCCCTCCTCCCCCCTGGGGAACAGCTGAGAAGAGTCTTCTCTTAACTCATGCCGTCATGTGGAGCAGTGTTACCCCCTAGTGGGGAGTGAATGTATTACACTTTTATCTTTACTAGTTTCAATTGTTAGCACAAATACAAATTGTAAACCTAACAATCTTTAGTCATGGGAAGAATATAAAGCAGTGGTGTTTTTCCCCATACATACACAAACATATATCCACAAACTGTAAGACAACGGTGTCCATGACAACACCCAGGATGCCTAAAGGGTTTTCTGGCAGCTGTGAACAAAATAACCGCAAGAAACGAAACGAAACGACCGTGTGAAACAGGACACGCCGTTTCAGTCGATTCTTATGGTTTGTATTTTGGTTCCTGTGTTTGTTTCCCCAGGGAAGGGTGAGGTGAGGGGACAGCTGGACAGCGCTCTACAGGATGTGAACGTTCGCTACGCGGCGCTGGAGGAGACGGAGAAGAGGGCCGTGTGCAGAGCTCTCATCGAAGAGAGGAGCCGTTACTGCTCATTCGTTAACCTGCTCAAACCCGTTCTGGTGAGTCTGGCCAATCAGATGACAGGGTTGTCAGCATGCTCACACACTTCCTGGTTAGTCTAGCCAATCAGAGGACATGGTTGTCAGCATGCTCACATACTTCCTGGTGAGTCTAGCCAATCAGAGGACATGGTTGTCAGCATGCTCGAACACTTCCTGGTGAGTCTAGCCAATCACAGTGTGTGTGTAGAGCGTGGTGCTGGTCTAACTAGTTGTGATGTGGTGATCGGGTGTGTGTGCAGGATCATGAGATCAGCATGCTGGGAGAAGTTACACACCTGCAGACCATCCTGGAAGACCTGAGCAGCCTCACAGCTGACCCACACGCCCTGCCCCCCCTCCAGCGAACAGGTACACACACACACACACACACACACACACACCCTGCCAGCCAGCAGGTACACACACACACACACCCTGCCAGCCAGCAGGTACACACACACACACACACTGCCAGCCAGCAGGTACACACACACACACACCCTGCCCCCTGCCAGTCAGCAGGTACACACACTCAGACCAACCAACCAGAGACTAGGACCGCTGAACCTCTCTCTCTTGCAGGTGATTCTGGACCTGAAGGGCTCAGACTTCAGCTACAGCTACCAGACCCCTCCTGCCTCCCCGAGCAACACCCTGTCCCGTAAGGGCAGCGTCAGCAGGTACACACACACACACACATACACACACACACTCGTACAACCACACACACACATACACACATACACACACACATACACACGCGTGCTCGTACAACCACACACACACACACACACACACACACGCTCGTACAACCACACACACACACACACACTCGTACAACCACACACACACACACACACACACACACTCGTACAACCACACACACACACACACACACTCGTACAACCACACACACACACACACACACACACATACACACACGTGCTCGTACAACCACACACACACATACACACACACACATACACACACACGCTCGTACAACCACACACATACATACACAAACACACACACACACACACACACCCACCCACGCCTGTCTCCTCTGCCTCCTCCAGTACGTACCAGTCTGCTCACGGTCCCTCTCTGGACTCCCTCTCCTGTGCTGTGGACGGGATGCACCTGAGGCCGCCCTCCATGGACCAGGTAACACACACACACTCTGTTACACACTTACTCACACACACACACACACCCTCTCTCTCACACACTCTCCCTCTCTCGTGTGTGTGTAGTTGGCTGGTGGTCCTTCAGGGTCCAGAAGTGGGCAAGATGATCTTGGTCCTGAGAACGGCACTGCACACACACACGTGGAGAGAGCCAGAGCCATGTCTGCCTCCTGGAAGGTAACACACACACTACCACACACTACACACACACTACACACACACATGCACACACACAAACACACACTACACACACACAGGGGGAGAGAACGGGGGCCATGTTTGATGTGCTACATACTAGAGCCCGACCGATATATCGGCGGGCCGATATATCGGCGGGCCGATATTATCGGCCGATATTAGGCATTTTCCAATCGGTATCGGCATTTATATATATATATATATTTTATATTTATATAATTTTTTAGAATTGTGTTTTTGTTCAAAGGACTTTAAGTTTCATATCTTAAGTTTGTATTTTTATACATTTTATTTATCAGAAACTGCATTATCATATTATTTTAGTGAGGAAATAATAATAACAGGAGTCAGATGGCTAAGCAGTTAGGGAATCGGGCTATTAATCAGAGGGTTGCTGGTTTGATTCTGGGGCAAGGCCCTTAACCCTACTTCCCTCTGGGAATGTCCCTGTACTTAGTCGCTCTGGATAAGAACTTCTGCTAAAAGTGACTAAATGTAAACTACAAATAACTACTGTTAGGGAAATCAGTTTGTTTTGTTACGCATTCCTGGATTTTTTTAAATATTTTTTATATCGGCCGATATCGGAATATCGGATTTTTATCACCAAATATTTTATCGGCCTTAAAAATCCTTTATCGGTCGGGCTCTACTACATACTAGATAAAGTACATAATTTCCCCTCCCCTCCCTCCCGTCTCAGCCGCCTACAGCCAGGGAGCAGTTGGCCCTGGCGTTGGGGGCGGGGCTGAACTGTGACGGCCCTCGAAGCAGCAGAGATTCCCTGCACTGCTCCTCTGGCTACAGCACCCAGACCACCACGCCCTCCTGCTCCGACGACACCATCCCCTCTCACGGTCAGCACACACACACTCGCTCTGTTAGGACACACACTCTGAGCCTGTCTGCCTGTCTACCCGTTTACCTGTCTGTCTGCCCGTCTACCTGTCTGTCTGCCCCTCTGTCCTCTGCATCTTCCTTCCTGTATGTCTTCCTGTGTGCTGCCCTTCCTATGGAGTGTGTTATGTTTCAGTGTTTGAGTCATTCGAGGTGGTGTCTCCTCTCTCCTGGGTCTCCTCAAGGCTTCTATCACTGCTCACCTCTGAAGAGATTCTTCAGCCTGTTCTAAATGCCTCTTTACCTTCTCTTTCAGCTTTAAAGAAAGAACCCCCTATCTATGGTAGGTTTCCTGTCTCTCTCTCTCTCTCCTCACTCTCTCGTTTACTTCTGCCCCCTATGGTAGGACCCATCTTTCTCTATCTCCTCCCTCTGTTTCCATCTCTCCCTCCATCTCCACCCCTCCATCGCTCCCCTCTGTCTCCATCTCTCCCCTCTGTTTCCATCTCTCCCTTCCATCTCCTCCTCTGTCTTCATCTCCCCGTCTGTCTTCATCACTCTTCCCTTCTGTCCCTAATGGCGTTTCTCTCTCTCTCTCGCTCCCCTCCTTACTATCTCTCTCTGTCTCTCTCCCTCCCTCACACTATCAGAGGATGTGTTAGGGCACAGCAAGTTCTCTTACTGTTGAGAAACTCAATGTGTGTCCTTGCCGGAAGTCTAACCGATGTCTCTGTTCCGGGCGACAGACTACGACTCCGTCTCCCTTCACGGAGGGGAGGAGCTCCACCACGGCCACCCCGACTTCGACAAGTCCTCCACCATGCCTCGCAACAGCGACCTGGTCCTCAACTACCGCAAGCTCCTGCAGACCAAGCGTCCGGCCTCCACGGTCAGCCTGCTGGCCGAGCCCGAGCCCCTGTCGTCTCGCTCCTCCCACACCGCCACCATCCGCAGGAAGCCCTCCTCCAAGCCGGCCTACCGCCGCGGCACCATCAGCGGGGGGCTCCCCATCCCCATCTGCACCCCCCAGGTGCCCCTCAAGGCCCTGGCGGGGGGCGGCGTGGGAGCGGGGGGCAGCCAGGAGAACATGGCACCCCCCGGAGGTCTGGGTCATGCCAAGCATGGCTTGTGTACCTCCACCCAGAGCCTGAGTGCCATGCCTTCCTCCTCGTCTCAGTACTACTCCCTGGGGCAGGGGCTGGGAGGGGCTGGGGCAGGTCCCGGGGCAGGGGCAGGGGTCTGGGGGCTGCTCAGGGCAGCTCAGAGCAGCTGTATCAGCTCAGTAAGCAGCAGCAGTACGCTCTGCATCAGCAGCAGCAGAGACAGTACCACGCTCAGCTGCAGCATCAACAGCATCAACAGCAGCAGAAACAACAGCAAGAACAACAACAGCTGCAGCAACAACAACAACTTCAAAAACAACAGTTGCATCAGCAGCAGCAGCAGCTGCAACAACAGCAACAGCAGATGCAGCAGCAACGTCAACAACTACAGAAAATGCACCAATCACACAACAACAACAGCAGCAACAGCAGCAACAGCCTGAACCACAGCAACTGCAGCACTACCAGCAGACACAACAACAACCAGAGCAGCACTACCAGCCGTCCCCCAGCCTGCCCCCCCAGGGGGAGGACCTGGGGCCCCCCCCAGCAGCACCCCCCGGAGGACGAGGCCCAGGGAGAGGGCCACATGCTCACTATGATTCGAGGGGTTAAACTACGTCGGACCCTCACCAACGATCGCTCCGCCCCCTTTATACCCGCCCCGCCGCCCAATCACCTCTGAGTATGAGGACATGGGGTGAGATGGGCTGCCCCTAAACCCCTCGGGGTACCCCCTTACCCCCCCTGGTGTAACCCCCGCCCGTGTCGTCTCTCAATCACAGTTCAGCTCTTTGCTTGTTAAGATGTATATTTTATGGTTTTGTGATCCGTTTTTTTCCGTAGAGGAGAGAGAGGTGAAGGTTTTATAGACAATCTTGTTTCAGCCAACCAACACACAGCTGACTGAACAACGCTGTCCAATCAGAGTTCCGTATTCGGCTGATGGAATGTCGCCTCTTGGTTTTGAAGTGTCGCGTTCACATTAGCATCTACGTTAATGCAGTAAGATGATACGATGTTCTTATATAACTGTGGAGTGACAGAAATGAAGATGCCTTGCTAACAGTAGTCTTATTGCTTTACTTCGTGATGTAACTCTTGTTTGTGTGTATATAAAGACCTGCGGTGGTCAGGTCTGTGTTGTTCGAGAGAATGGAGCTAAAGATTTGTCATTGGGTGCTCTTATTTTTTTATCAAATGACTCCAGATGTGCTGTAGCTTCAGCTTATAGCTGCAGAACCAGAAACACAGCTGGTCAGTAGGGCTTCTGGGTAATGTAGTTCTTGGGTCTTACGCGCTTCAGCCTATTTATTCAGTTAATTGCTTTTGATGTCTCCATTACACACGCACACACACACCTAGTTCCTAACTTACCTTGACCAAATGTAACCATGTTTAAATATCTCAGCCAGTATCGTCAGTGACGGTTCTGGTCCAAGTTGGCGGATGATTGAGTGTCACCCAGCTGGACTGGGCCATTCTATTTTCTCCCACTTTTTGGGGGGGTGGGGGGGGGGAAAGGTGTGTTGAGGAAGGTGACTCGGAGCAGTAGATGTGTTCTAGAAGGTGAACCAGAACTCTAGATGTGTTCTAGAAGGTGAACCAGAACTCGGAGCAGTAGATGTGTTCTAGAAGGTGAACCAGAACTCGGAGCAGTAGATGTGTTCTAGAAGGTGAACCAGAACTCGGAGCAGTAGATGTGTTCTAAAAGGTGAACCAGAACTCGAAGCAGTAGATGTGTTCTAGAAGGTGAACCAGAACTCTACATGTGTTCCAAGGAAGCTGACACTTGTGAAATGGAAGTTGAGAAGGGATTTGTTTGAGGGCGTCGGCATGTTTGATTAGATTGATGTTTGATTGGTTCTGGTTAACATTAACTGCTTAGCATTAGCTGCTTAGCTTTAGCTGAAAAGGTCAAAACCTCCCGTGCTCACTTTGCAAAGTTGTTACTGCAAGCTTGATCTGCCTGCAGTTTTTATTGGAGATAGTTTTTTTATTTGACATTTTCAATGCTCTTAAATCCAACAATTGAAAAGATGCACAGCCTACCCAAAGTCTTGTCGATAGTGTTGTGAAAATAAAGTTATTTTATGTTCTTTTCACCATATGTTTCACAAGCTGCGAGGCTCCCAAACCAGAGCACGTCCCTCTCACACTCAGAGAACAACATGATCACAATCTTGGAACGCACCTTTAAAAGTGTTACAAAAGGTCATCACTACACACACACACACACACTCACAGATTAGAGCCCCAGTCTCAGCAGGATCTGCTGGAGAACCTGTGGGGGTCTGTAGATATGGTTCTGGAGAACGTGGGGGTTCTGTAGAACGTGGGGGTTCTGGAGAACGTGGGGGGTCTGTAGATGTGGTTCTGGAGAACCTGAGGGGGTTCTGTAGATGTGGTTCTGGAGAACCTGAGGGGGTTCTGTAGATGTGGTTCTGGAGAACGTGGGGGTTCTGTACATATGTTCCTGGTATAGAAGGGGAGTTGATCTCCCTGCAGTCGCAACGCATCTTTATCCTCATTAGAAAAGCTGAAGCCTTAATCAAAAAGTGAGATTTTAAAATAAAATGTTCTGAAAGTGTTTAAAGTGTCATTTCTTTTTTGGAGCAATGAAAATCATATGATCCGAGGGATGTAGGTGAATTCAAACTAACTTCCTTCTCTAATGACATCACTTCCTTCATCCTCCTCCTAACTCCTCCTCTTCATTTTTCTCCATCTCTTCCTCCTCTCTTCTCCTGTTTTTCTGTGTCACATAGTTCAGACTTTGACAAGAAGCAAGTATGATGATCATCAATGATGCAAACTTTCTTAGTCAAACTTTTTGTTTAAATAATTTTTCAACTTTGAAAAAGTTTTAAAAGGTTGAAAAAATTCTTGAAAAAAGAAAGTGTAAGACGTACACAAAAAACTTTCAAAACTTTTTAATTTTTTGTAAACTTCTTCCCTAATTTTTTTATGTGAAAATATTTGTCGAAAATATTGTTTCAACTTTTCAAAACTTTTCCTTACACGACACGACAATTTTGTTCTAGTTTTTTCAACCAAAAAAATTCGGAAATATTTTTCTAATCTTTCTAAACTTTTTCACACACAATGAAAGAAGAGAGCGGGGCGGAGGAATTGTGAAACTTTAAAATATGTATATATTTATTTTCTAAAAAGTTTCTAAACATTTTTTTCCCCAAACCTTTTATTTGAAAATACTCGACACCAGTTTTTTCTAAAATATTTTTCTTGGTGCCTTCTGGCTTGCTCCATTGTAGCTTCGTAGTTTGTCTGAACCAGAACTCGTCAATGACGTCAGACAGGGAAGATTCCAGGTTATAAACGTTGTGTCCTTCTCATTGCGGTTACCAACGCACGTATCCACATCCCCTCAACTGGGATGCAAATATGTGAAGTTCTTCAAGTAGTTCTTGCAAATACCTTGTGTGTGTGGTGACCTGCTGATGGAAGATATACACGTGAGGTTTGGACTGCCTTCGCCAAAAACACGCGCCTCATGTTTCTGTGTGTGTGTGTGTGTGTGTAAAATGACCGTGTCCAAAATCAACACTAGATGGCGCTGTTGCACAGCTGAACATAATCAGATCCCCATGATCCTCATCAGTCATGACGTATCAAGGAAAGAGCTCCCCATTTCTGTACAGCAGCTCAATATGTCAAGGGTCATATTATGGAAACTATACAAAAATACTCAAGTCAACAGTTCATATTGAATTTTGAAAATTGAATTATTTATTTATTTTTCAGTCAGTAAAGGGAGAACATCTCTTCAAAAAGAATATTTTGTATTTAGCTTTTTTACAAGATATGTACAAGATTTCTGGGTGTCACAGCTTAGTAGAGCTAACGTACATCAAACAACAGAACAACAAAGAGACAGAAACTTGAAAAAACGATCAACCCTCGAACACACACGACATGGCTGTGGGTCCAAAGATGGGCGAGGGGAACATTCCCTCTAACTGGTGGTTTCATGTGGCTACATCTGCTTGGGTGACGTAGGGATAAGGAACAAATATGGTTCCTTAAATTGATACACAGCCCAGGTAATTTTGAGCCCTGAATAACAGTGTAATAACAGTGTAATAACATTGTAATAACAGTGTAATAACAGTGTTATAACAGTGTAATAACAGTGTAATAACATTGTAATAACAATGTAATAACAATGTAATAACATTGTGGAGTTCTTAAATTAAATAATCTTCCGCCCTGATGAAAGCAAGTAGGCGTCACACAAGTGCATTGTTCTGGAGCCTGAGAGAATTTTTTTTAATAATAATTCATTTTATTTGTAACGCGCTCTTCATTCATAAGAATCTTAGAGTGCCAACATATTAGAAACTAACTATAATAATACAATAAAATAAAATACATTTTAACATAAGCATAGTAGAAAAAGAAGACCTTTTAATGGAAGACATCCACATGACAGCCTGGATGACATGTCATTCCATCTGTTTTGTTTACTTGTGGAATATTTCAACCAAGAGCAACGGTAGCATGGCAACAGTAGCATGCGCATATCCGAAGCAGTCATGGCAACCCTGGTCTTCAAGTCATTTAGTGATGTTGTTTTTCCCAAATATAAATTTTGCCGATTGTGATTTTGGAGAGGTCAGTAAATGTGGGGGGAGGAGACAGAGAGAGAGGAGGGGGGGGTGACATGCAGTAAGGGACCTGGGCCAGATTCAAACCCTGGTAGAAGCAAGTATGATGATGAACATTTATGATCATCAATGATGCAAACTTTTTTAGTCAAACTTTTTGTTTAAATAATGTTTTCAACCTTGAAAAAGTTTTCAAAGGTTGAAAACATGATTTCAAAATGAAAGTTTAGAAAAAAATACCTTTAAGTGTCATGTTGTGTGTAAAACGTACACAACCTACACAAAAAAACGTTTTTGGGGGAAACTTTTTCCCCAATTTTCTTGATGTGAAAATATTTGTCGAAAATATTTTTTCAACCTTTCAAAACTTTTTCTCACACACCAATTTTGTTCTAGTTTTTTCAAAACTTTTAAAAATATATATTTTTTATAACAGTGTAATAACATTGTAATAACAGTGTAATAACAGTGTGATAACAGCCCAGGGCATTTCAAGAGATATGGGAATTCTGCTTTTAGCCAGCTGGTCCGATGCGAAGACCAAACCTCAAGGACAAGGACAACCCATCTCACATTGAGCAAGAGAAGTAGTAGGCCCCTGGAACCCCCTGAATTATTATTTCAAAAAGTTAAATTGGTTGATTTTGTTTAATCCATTCTGACAGTGATTTACAATGATATTAAAAGCATAGGTAAAGGTTGTTTATGTCAAACAATATCAGAGTACGTCTGAAATGCCAGGTTTAATTTTGTCCGGTAAAAAATATTATTGGCTGGTAATTTTTTCATCTACCAGCCATTTTGGCTGGTGAGCCAAACAGTTAATTTCGAGTCCTGAATAACAGTGTAATAACAGTGTAATAACATTGTAACAACAGTGTAATAACATTGTAATAACAGTGTACTAACATTGTAATAACAGTGTAATAACCGTGTAATAACATTGTAACTACAGTGTAATAACATTGTAATAACAGTGTAATAACAGTGTAATAACAGTGTAATAACATTGTAATAACAGTGTAATAACATTGTAATAACAGTGTAATAACAGTGTTATAACAGTGTAATAACAGTGTAATAACATTGTAATAACAATGTAATAACAATGTAATAACATTGTGGAGTTCTTAAATTAAATAATCTTCCGCCCTGATGAAAGCAAGTAGGCGTCACACAAGTGCATTGTTCTGGAGCCTGAGAGAATTTTTTTTAAATAATAATTCATTTTATTTGTAACGCGCTCTTCATTCATAAGAATCTTAGAGTGCCAACATATTAGAAACTAACTATAATAATACAATAAAATAAAATACATTTTAACATAAGCATAGTAGAAAAAGAAGACCTTTTAATGGAAGACATCCACATGACAGCCTGGATGACATGTCATTCCATCTGTTTTGTTTACTTGTGGAATATTTCAACCAAGAGCAACGGTAGCATGGCAACAGTAGCATGCGCATATCCGAAGCAGTCATGGCAACCCTGGTCTTCAAGTCATTTAGTGATGTTGTTTTTCCCAAATATAAATTTTGCCGATAGTGATTTTGGAGAGGTCAGTAAATGTGGGGGGAGGAGACAGAGAGAGAGGAGGGGGGGGTGACATGCAGTAAGGGACCTGGGCCAGATTCAAACCCTGGTAGAAGCAAGTATGATGATGAACATTTATGATCATCAATGATGCAAACTTTTTTAGTCAAACTTTTTGTTTAAATAATGTTTTCAACCTTGAAAAAGTTTTCAAAGGTTGAAAACATGATTTCAAAATGAAAGTTTAGAAAAAAATACCTTTAAGTGTCATGTTGTGTGTAAAACGTACACAACCTACACAAAAAAACGTTTTTGGGGGAAACTTTTTCCCCAATTTTCTTGATGTGAAAATATTTGTCGAAAATATTTTTTCAACCTTTCAAAACTTTTTCTCACACACCAATTTTGTTCTAGTTTTTTCAAAACTTTTAAAAATATATATTTTTTATAACAGTGTAATAACATTGTAATAACAGTGTAATAACAGTGTGATAACAGCCCAGGGCATTTCAAGAGATATGGGAATTCTGCTTTTAGCCAGCTGGTCCGATGCGAAGACCAAACCTCAAGGACAAGGACAACCCATCTCACATTGAGCAAGAGAAGTAGTAGGCCCCTGGAACCCCCTGAATTATTATTTCAAAAAGTTAAATTGGTTGATTTTGTTTAATCCATTCTGACAGTGATTTACAATGATATTAAAAGCATAGGTAAAGGTTGTTTATGTCAAACAATATCAGAGTACGTCTGAAATGCCAGGTTTAATTTTGTCCGGTAAAATTTTTTATTGGCTGGTAATTTTTTCATCTACCAGCCATTTTGGCTGGTGAGCCAAACAGTTAATTTCGAGTCCTGAATAACAGTGTAATAACAGTGTAATAACATTGTAACAACAGTGTAATAACATTGTAATAACAGTGTACTAACATTGTAATAACAGTGTAATAACCGTGTAATAACATTGTAACTACAGTGTAATAACATTGTAATAACAGTGTAATAACAGTGTAATAACAGTGTAATAACATTGTAATAACAGTGTAATAACATTGTAATAACAGTGTAATAACAGTGTTATAACAGTGTAATAACAGTGTAATAACAATGTAATAACAATGTAATAACATTGTGGAGTTCTTAAATTAAATAATCTTCCGCCCTGATGAAAGCAAGTAGGCGTCACACAAGTGCATTGTTCTGGAGCCTGAGAGAATTTTTTTTTAATAATAATTCATTTTATTTGTAACGCGCTCTTCATTCATAAGAATCTTAGAGTGCCAACATATTAGAAACTAACTATAATAATACAATAAAATAAAATACATTTTAACATAAGCATAGTAGAAAAAGAAGACCTTTTAATGGAAGACATCCACATGACAGCCTGGATGACATGTCATTCCATCTGTTTTGTTTACTTGTGGAATATTTCAACCAAGAGCAACGGTAGCATGGCAACAGTAGCATGCGCATATCCGAAGCAGTCATGGCAACCCTGGTCTTCAAGTCATTTAGTGATGTTGTTTTTCCCAAATATAAATTTTGCCGATAGTGATTTTGGAGAGGTCAGTAAATGTGGGGGGAGGAGACAGAGAGAGAGGAGGGGGGGGGTGACATGCAGTAAGGGACCTGGGCCAGATTCAAACCCTGGTAGAAGCAAGTATGATGATGAACATTTATGATCATCAATGATGCAAACTTTTTTAGTCAAACTTTTTGTTTAAATAATGTTTTCAACCTTGAAAAAGTTTTCAAAGGTTGAAAACATGATTTCAAAATGAAAGTTTAGAAAAAAATACCTTTAAGTGTCATGTTGTGTGTAAAACGTACACAACCTACACAAAAAAAACGTTTTTGGGGGAAACTTTTTCCCCAATTTTCTTGATGTGAAAATATTTGTCGAAAATATTTTTTCAACCTTTCAAAACTTTTTCTCACACACCAATTTTGTTCTAGTTTTTTCAAAACTTTTAAAAATATATATTTTTTATAACAGTGTAATAACATTGTAATAACAGTGTAATAACAGTGTGATAACAGCCCAGGGCATTTCAAGAGATATGGGAATTCTGCTTTTAGCCAGCTGGTCCGATGCGAAGACCAAACCTCAAGGACAAGGACAACCCATCTCACATTGAGCAAGAGAAGTAGTAGGCCCCTGGAACCCCCTGAATTATTATTTCAAAAAGTTAAATTGGTTGATTTTGTTTAATCCATTCTGACAGTGATTTACAATGATATTAAAAGCATAGGTAAAGGTTGTTTATGTCAAACAATATCAGAGTACGTCTGAAATGCCAGGTTTAATTTTGTCCGGTAAAAAATATTATTGGCTAGTAATTTTTTCATCTACCAGCCATTTTGGCTGGTGAGCCAAACAGTTAATTTCGAGCCCTGAATAACAGTGTAATAACAGTGTAATAACATTGTAACAACAGTGTAATAACATTGTAATAACAGTGTAATAACATTGTAATAACAGTGTAATAACCGTGTAATAACATTGTAACTACAGTGTAATAACATTGTAATAACAGTGTAATAACAGTGTAATAACCGTGTAATAACAGTGTAATAACCGTGTAATAACATTGTAATAACAGTGTAATAACATTGTAATAATAGTGTAATAACAGTGTGATAACAGCCCAGGGCATTTCAAGAGATATGGGAATTCTGCTTTTAGCCAGCTGGTCCGATGTGAAGACCAAACCTCAAGGACAAGGACAACCCATCTCACATTGAGCAAGAGGAGTAGTAGGCCCCTGGAACCCCCCTGAATTATTATTTCAAAAAGTTAAATTGGTTGATTTTGTTTAATCCATTCTGACAGTGATTTACAATGATATTAAAAGCATAGGTAAAGGTTGTTTATGTCAAACAATATCAGAGTACGTCTGAAATGCCAGGTTTAATTTTGTCCGGTAAAAAATATTATTGGCTGGTAATTTTTTCATCTACCAGCCATTTTGGCTGGTGAGCCAAACAGTTAATTTTGAGTCCTGAATAACAGTGTAATAACAGTGTAATAACATTGTAATAACATTGTAATAACAGTGTAATAACATTGTAATAACAGTGTAATAACATTGTAATAACATTGTAATAACAGTGTAATAACATTGTAATAACATTGTAATAACAGTGTAATAACATTGTAATAACAGTGTAATAACATTGTAACAACAGTGTAATAACATTGTAATAACAGTGTAATAACATTGTAATAACAGTGTAATAACATTGTAATAACAGTGTAATAACAGTGTAATAACATTGTAACAACAGTGTAATAACATTGTAACAACATTGTAATAACAGTGTAATAACAGTGTAATAACAGTGTAATAACAGTGTAATAACAGTGTAATAACAGTGTAATAACATTGTAACAACAGTGTAATAACATTGTAATAACAGTGTAATAACAGTGTAATAACATTGTAACTACAGTGTAATAACAGTGTAATAACAGTGTAATAACCGTGTAATAACATTGTAATAACAGTGTAATAATAGTGTAATAAAGTTGTAATAACCGCGTAATAACATTGTAATAACAGTGTAATAACAGTGTAATAACCGTGTAATAACATTGTAATAACAGTGTAATAACGTTGTAATAACGTTGTAATAACCGCGTAATAACATTGTAATAACAGTGTAATAACAGTGTAATAACCGTGTAATAACATTGTAATAACAGAGGTCAAGTGCGTGCTCAGTGCGTGTGTGTGTGTGTGTGTGTGTGTGTGGAGTCAGGCTGACTGAGTGTTTGCTCTGTAGAGGGTTCTTTGGGAGTGTTGAGATTATAATACTTTACACTGGGACACACTTGTCCTTTCAGTTTAAGCCACTTCACCAGACTACTGTAACCATGGAAACTGTTATTCCTGTCGGAGACCCAATATTTGTGTGTGTGTGTATATAACAGAGAGTTTGTACACAGGTGTGGTGTGTGTGTGTGAACACATATGCATGCGAGTCGATATGTTTGTGGGCGTGTGAGTGTGTGTGTATAAGTATTGTGCTTGTGTATGAATGCATGTGTGTTATTGCAGTCAGACACCATGGTAACCCAGTTCTCTGGTTATTGGCAGAAAAGAAGCTATTCAGTTACCTGTATTTGTTATTCACCTTGTCTTGTGTAGTGGTGAGCGGACTTATCTGCTGTGTGTACATCCAGTGACTCTTCACAACGTCTCAGTGCCGTCCATACAGATGGACCTGCTCCAGGGCAGCATCATGGCTCCCAGATGATGAAGCACTGGGACATGTAGTTCTTAAGAAAACTACAACATACTGGGACTTGTAGTTCTAAAACGTTTCCAGATTAACAAGCACAACCGGCACACACGTTTGAATGTGTGTTTGTCTGTGTTAGTGTGTGTAGGTGTGTGTCAGTGTTAGTGTGTATATTTGTGTGTGTCAGTGTTAGTGTGTATAGGTGTGTGTTAGTGTGTGTATGTGTGTGTGTCTGTGTTACTGTGTATATTTGTGTGTGTGTCAGTGTTAGTGTGTATTTGTGTGTGTGTCAATGTGTATAGGTGTGTTAACAGTGTAATAACATTGTAATAACAGTGTAATAACAGTGTAATAACAGTGTCATAACAGTGTCATAACAGTGTAATAACAGTGTAATAACATAATCACAAAATCACAAAATCATACCAGTCATTCAGTGAGATTGCAGTTTGATCAGTGTGTGTCAGTGTTAGTGTGTATAGGTGTGTGTTAGAGTGTATGTGTGTGTGTCTGTGTTACTGTGTATATGTGTGTGTGTCAGTGTGTATAGGTGTGTATGTCTTCATGTGAGTGTGTATGTGTGTGTACAAGTGATTCCATGTGAGGGGGTAGGGGTTACACAAAATCATAGCAGTCATTCAGTGAGATCTCAGTTTGATCCTTTCTTTAGATGTGAAACAAACTGCTCCAGTCCGCCTCTCTCGTTCCTCCCTTCGTCACGCGAGGCCTGTCACTCCCAGCTGCCCACCAGGCTTCGTAGTGGCCATGGGCGTATCTAGCCCTATATTGGGGGGGCTGGAGCCTCGTTTTTTTCATATTTTAAATCTAAATGTGTTAATTTCTCTCCATAAAACCCACTAGAAGACACTATTTAAAAGGATGTTTTCAAAAAGTTCTTAACCCCCTAATTTTGCTGGGTCACAGGAAAAATAATAGGTTTTATCTAGGGGCTTAGCGCCCCCAAAAGTGGGAACCTAGATTCGCCCCTGGTAGTGCTCCGTCGATACTGCCTCCTTCCTTCTCGGCTGTTTCACTGTGAGGAGGAAGTGTGAAGCTGCCGTTTCTGCTGTTTCTGGAATGGATGTTTTAAATCAAATGCATTTTAATGAATGGACACACGATGGAGAGGTTCCTGATGTGATGTGACGTGTGTGTTTGTGACAGAGCTGTTTTCGTAACAACGTGAAGCATCTTCATGATCTGAGGTCTTTGGCTGTTTACATTACAAAAGGTTCACAGGAAGAACTCGGACACAATTCTATCATTAAAATCTCTTAAGAGATACAACCACAAAATAATAATAATAAAGATGTATTAAGTTGGAACAGTGTTAGGTTAGCATCATTTATTTGTCTAATATTCCATTCTTTACAAAATATCTTAAAAATATAAATATACATTTAAATGTTTGTTTACCTTGCACAATAATTGTGTCTTTTTTCATATTCTACGTTAATTTATTATGTACATTTTTATCTTAATAGAAATCTGTAAGTACGTAGAGAATCTTTGCGGTCTTTCCTGCAGAGTTGATGTAGGTCGTCTCGTGAAGTTTGCCGACTGGCACATCGATCAACCACAGAAGAAGACCCTGTCTTTACAACCACAGAAGAAGACCCTGTCTTTACAAAGCATCAACCACAGAAGAAGACCCTGTCTTTACAACCACAGAAGAAGACCCTGTCTTTACAAAGCATCAACCACAGAAGAAGACCCTGTCTTTACAAAGCATCAAAAAACAAAATAATCCTGAACTGTTCTGTCTTGGATAGGACACAACAACAGCAAACAAACAAGAATAATTAAACAAACGAAACAGAGTTCACTGTACAGACTTGAAAATACGGATGACGTTAAGGAACAGGCCGTGGGGGGGGGGACATCGGTTACCACGGTGACCGAGTATCGTCTGTCATGGCTACTGCACTCTATCGGTAAGCTTTCTGTCCAAGACAAGGTCTCAAAAACACTCAATTGCAGATATAACTATGTTATATAAGTATATAACTATATACTTTTATTTTTGGAAAATCATGATCAATAAAGTCATTGTTAAAATATTTCCAATCCATAAGGAAAATACGAATACAATAATAGATACTTTCAATTGTGTGTGTCTTTTCAAACTATTACAGCATACACAAACACTCAGTCAAACAGACACACACACACACATACACTCAAAGCACGCACACAAACACAAGGACACAGACAGGTGCTTATAACTAAGGCCAGTTTTTGAGGAGAAAGAAACTCAAGGAAGTAAAATAAACATTTGTGCCCCCCCCCCGCCCCGAAAAGGGGGGAATACAGTAACGCCTCAAATCTACACTGTGTTACTAATTATATAGAGTTAGGGGTCCCCTCTGCACCTTAGCAGTGCATACTTCAGTTGAATCTGAGGCTCCGCCCCTCTCCGATGCTCCTCCCCTCTCTGATGCCCCGCCCCTCTCTGATGCTCCGCCCCTCTCTGATGCTCCGCCCCTCAGGGGGCCTCGGACGCTAGTCTGATTGGACGACAGTCTGCTGCCAGTCAGGAAGTCTTCTGGGGAAAGTTCCGGCTTGACTCTCAAACTTACAAGCAACGTTGTAGCAACATTGGGTGACAGCTGGAGAGTTAACTTGCCCGGTTACGTGGCTTAACCTGCTTTCTCTTAACTCCCCCCCCCCGGTGACGGTCGTCAGGGGGGCTGGAGACGAAACTGTTCATCTTCGTCAGTCAGTTAGTTGTGTCATCATAGAGTTCTTCAGTGCCTTATAACCATCAACTACAAAAGAACAAAACATCCTCTGGAGTAAATAGTTCTGTTTGTGTGTGTTAAACTCCATCTCCCATCATGCACCTCACCGACCCCCCCTTCCCCTCAGTTGTTGTCGTTCCCGCCGGAGCGGTTCTGCTCCCCGTGCCGCTGCCTCACTTCCTGGATCACGTGATTCTCTTTCCTGCCCCCCCCCTCCTCGACCCTCCGAGGGGAACATGCTGTTCCCCAGCATCCTCTGCGAAGCCTCCAGGTGATTGGCTCCTCGCAGGAGGCCAGAGTGGCTGCTCTGCTTGGGGCTGCCACGTCCCAGGAGCCTCTGGGAGGCGCTAGAGCTCACGCCGTCGTGGTGGTGCTCCTCCTCGTCCGTGTCGGCGTCGATGAACTTGCTGATGGTGGCGTCGTGAAAGGTGAAGACGGCGAGGCCCGGGGTCTCGGAGGTCCTGGAGGGAGTCTGGCTGCTGGCCGTGGTGTAGACGGAAGCTTCTGGACTCTGGAGCGAGCGGTCGGAGAAAGCAGAGCTGTCGGAGAGGACGGCGGGGCTCGTCCCTGACGAGGACAGACGACCTCCGCCCCCTCCCCCTCCCCCTCCCCCCGCCCCCGCCCCCGCCCCCGCCCCCTCCCCCTCCTCCTCCAGCGTCGTCCTCCTTGAAGTTGACCTTTAGGGAGCGGTTCTTGAGGGGGTTGTGGAAGCGGAGGCCCCTGGGGCTGTCGGACGCGGGCCCCTGCCTGGAGCCTCTCCCCTGGCTGTGCTTGGCGGAGCCGGGGGTCCCTCCCAGCGCCTCGTGCTCCAGGGTGGTCTCCAGGCCGGGGTGTGCGCTCACCCTGGCAGGCACGCTGCTGGAGGGGCTGTGGGAGTAGCGGGAGCTCTCGGGGAAGTCCGTGGCGCAGCTGAGGAAGCTGTCGATGCTCGACACGCTCCTCACGTCCGTCGGGCCTTCCGTGGGGTTGGCGGGTCGATCGGAGAGGATGCTCGCCATCTCCATCTCGTCCCTCTGCCTGGCTGCCCTGGCCAGCGGCCCCTTGTCCTTGCTGTTGAGGTTGGGCTGGGACTGGGTCTTGTCGTACATGGCTTCCAGGTTCTGGACGTCGAGGCGCTGGGGGCTGGCGGGCCTGGCCCCGGGCCCCGGAGACCTGGTGGAGCTGGTGTCCGAGCCGGCGGCGGTCTTCGGCGTGTCCTTGTCGCAGCCGGGGGAAAGGTGGTTGTCGTGGACCTTCTCCATCTCTCCGTTCT
The DNA here is from genome assembly GCA_903064625.1 of Mallotus villosus. NCBI lineage: Eukaryota > Metazoa > Chordata > Actinopteri > Osmeriformes > Salangidae > Mallotus > Mallotus villosus. Next base: position 28,034 of record CAEFZP010000044.1, read on the forward strand.
TCTCCACCAGGACGTCTGTGAGCTCGATGCTGCGTGCGAAGGCGTCCTTCATGTTCATGGACACGATGCTGCCGTTCCTCTTGGCCCTCTCCAGGGCCTCCCGCCTCTTGATGGCCTTCTCCTGCCTCTTCTGCTCCTTGTAGAACTCGGAGAAGTTGTTGACGATGATGGGGATGGGAAGGGCGATCACCAGCACACCGGCAATGCAGCAGAGACCGCCCACTATCTTCCCCAACAGGGTCTTCGGGTAGATGTCCCCGTATCCGACCGTCGTCATAGTGATGGTTGCCCACCAGAAGGAGGCTGGGATGCTCTTGAACTTGGTGTCCTCCTCGTCCTTCTCGGCGAAGAAGACCAGGCTGGAGAAGATCATGATGCCCATGGCCAGGAAGAGGATGAGAAGGCCCAGCTCGTTGTAGCTCCTCCGGAGGGTGAAGCCCAGAGACTGGAGCCCAGTGGAGTGACGAGCCAGCTTCAAGATCCTCAAGATCCTCATGATCCGGAAGATCTGGACCACCCTCCGCACGTTCTGGAACTGGAGAACGCTCTTATTGGACTCTGTCAGGAAGATGGTGATGTAGTAGGGGAGGATGGCCAGGAGGTCGATGACGTTCAGGGGACCCTTGAAGAACTTCCACTTGCTGGGGGAGGAGAGGAAGCGGAGGAGGTACTCCATGGTGAACCAGGCGATGCAGATGGCCTCAACGTGGGCCAGCTGGGGGTTATCGGTGACCTGGCCGAACTCGTCCGTGTCCTGGAGCTCGGGGAGGGTGTTCAGGGACAGGGCGATGGTGGAGAGGACGATGAACAGGATGGAGATGATGGCCAGGATCTGTGGAAACACAAACAGGAAGTCAGGCTCGAGCAGGATTGGTCAACTTCAGGTCAGGCTTGAGCAGGATTGGTCAACTTCAGGTCAGGCTCGAGCAGGATTGGTCAACTTCAGGTCAGGCTCGAGGAGGATTGGTCAACTTCAGATGTTGAAGATCTTTGTGTCCACTAAAGGATAGCTGACACAGGAGGGCACAGCGCAGACACCTTGTGGGAATAAGTGATGATGATGGTTTCGCTTGACATGAGAATCTTGGCTTTATGCTGACTGTAAAGTTCCGTACATTAGTGACTTCAGATATTCTGAACTAAAAGTATTAGCTCATGTACGAGCTACTGTAATAACTGTAATCTAAGAAATACCGCTTAACTGATTCCCCATTCAGCTCTGAATCATTCTGCCTCTTGAGCATTCATGACATCATCACAGGATGAATATAGCATTTTCAAATGGGGTAAAAAAAAAGTAAAATCATGTTTGATAAAATGTTGGATTTCGAACAGAATTATTCATAAATGTATAAATGATTTTATTCATGCTCCGTATTTCCACACCTCGGTTTAATTCTGAGCAACGTTTCACAAAACCACCGCGAGAAATGCCATCCCATATGTTCAAAAGATGTGTTTGTGTGTGTGTGTGTCTGTTTGTGTGTGTGTGTGAGCGTGTTTGTGTGTGTGTGTGTGTGTGCATGCATCTATTCATGCGTGAGTGTGTGTGTGTGTGTGTACAACAAGCACAGTGTGTTTCCAGGCACAGTGGGAGTGTGTGAATGCTGATAGAATGTCCTCCGCTGGGTTCCTGTTAAACAGCTGAACCGAACCTGTTCAACCTCACTCCGATCTACTGTCACTGAATCTCACGGGCCATCGGAACCCTCACCACATCAGAACCCTGACCCCATCAGAACCCTCACCCCATCACAACCCTCACCCCATCAGAACCCTCACCCCATCACAACCCTCACCCCATCAGAACCCTCACCCCATCACAACCCTCACCCCATCAGAACCCTCACCCCATCAGAACCCTCACCCCATCACAACCCTCACCCCATCACAACCCTCACCCCATCAGAACCCTCACCCCATCAGAACCCTCACCCCATCAGAACCCCATCAGAACCCCATCAGAACCCCATCAGAACCCTCACCCCATCAGAACCCTCACCACATCAGAACCCTCACCCCATCTGAACCCTCACCCCATCACAACCCTCACCCAATCAGAACCCTCACCCCATCAGAACCCTCACCCCATCAGAACCCTCACCCAATCAGAACCCTAACCACATCAGAACCCTCACCACATCAGAACCCTCACCCCATCAGAACCCTCACCCCATCAGAACCCTCACCCCATCAGAACCCTCACCCCATCAGAACCCTCACCCCATCACAACCCTCACCCCATCAGAACCCTCACCACATCAGAACCCTCACCCCATCAGAACCCTCACCCCCATCAGAACCCTCACCCCATCACAACCCTCACCCCATCAGAACCCTCACCCCATCACAACCCTCACCCCATCACAACCCTCACCCCATCACAACCCTCACCCCATCAGAACCCTCACCCCCATCACAACCCTCACCCCATCAGAACCCTCACCCCATCAGAACCCTCACCCCCATCAGAACCCTCACCCCATCAGAACCCTGATCCCATCAGAACCCTCACCACATCAGAACCCTCACCCCATCAGAACCCTCACCACATCAGAACCCTCACCACATCACAACCCTCACCCCATCAGAACCCTGACCCCATCAGAACCCTAACCACATCAGAACCCTCACCCCATCACAACCCTCACCCCATCAGAACCCTCATCCAATCAGAACCCTCATCAGAACCCTCATCCAATCAGAACCCTCACCCCATCAGAACCCTCACCCCCATCACAACCCTCACCCCATCAGAACCCTCACCACATCAGAACCCTCACCCCATCAGAACCCTAACCACATCAGAACCCTCACCCCATCAGAACCCTCATCCAATCAGAACCCTCACCCCATCAGAACCCTCACCCCATCACAACCCTCATCCAATCAGAACCCTCACCCCATCAGAACCCTAACCACATCAGAACCCTCACCACATCAGAACCCTCATCCAATCAGAACCCTCACCACATCACAACCCTCACCTCATCAGAACCCTCACCTCATCAGAACCCTCACCCCATCAGAACCCTTACCCCCATCAGAACCCTCACCCCATCACAACCCTCATCCTATCAGAACCCTGATCCAATCAGAACCCTCACCCCATCAGAACCCTGATCCAATCAGAGTGCCTGAACCCCACAACAACCCAGGTGATGACAGAATAATTGGATGAGTGAATGAATTGGACCAGGAAACTTCTGTAGAAACTCACCTATCAACATAAACAGGGCCAGACTGAACAAGCCCAAGTCAGGTGTGAGGAGGTCTGATCTGCCTGGGTACCATGCTGTCCTATCAGGTGTGAGGAGGTCAGATCTGCCCGGGCACCATGCTGTCCTATCAGGTATGAGGAGGTCTGATCTGCCCGGGCACCATGCTGTCCTATCAGGTGTGAGCAAGTCTGATCTGCCCGGCACAGTGCTGTCCTATCAGGTGTGAGGAGGTCAGATCTGCCCGGGCACCATGCTGTCCTATCAGGTGTGAGCAAGTCTGATCTGCCCGGCACAGTGCTGTCCTATCAGGTGTGAGCAAGTCAGATCTGCCCGGGCACCATGCTGTCCTATCAGGTGTGAGGAGGTCAGATCTGCCCGGGCACCATGCTGTCCTATCAGGTGTGAGGAAGTCTGATCTGCCTGGGTACCATGCTGTCCTATCAGGTGTGAGGAGGTCAGATCTGCCCGGGCACCATGCTGTCCTATCAGGTATGAGGAGGTCTGATCTGCCCGGGCACCATGCTGTCCTATCAGGTGTGAGCAAGTCTGATCTGCCCGGCACAGTGCTGTCCTATCAGGTGTGAGGAGGTCAGATCTGCCCGGGCACCATGCTGTCCTATCAGGTGTGAGCAAGTCTGATCTGCCCGGCACAGTGCTGTCCTATCAGGTGTGAGCAAGTCAGATCTGCCCGGGCACCATGCTGTCCTATCAGGTATGAGGAGGTCTGATCTGCCCGGGCACCATGCTGTCCTATCAGGTGTGAGGAAGTCTGATCTGCCCGGGCACCATGCTGTCCTATCAGGTGTGAGGAAGTCTGATCTGCCCGGGCACCATGCTGTCCTATCAGGTGTGAGGAGGTCAGATCTGCCCGGGCACCATGCTGTCCTATCAGGTGTGAGGAAGTCTGATCTGCCCGGGCACCATGCTGTCCTATCAGGTGTGAGGAAGTCTGATCTGCCCCGGCACCATGCTGTCCTATCAGGTGTGAGCAAGTCTGATCTGCCCGGCACAGTGCTGTCCTATCAGGTGTGAGCAAGTCAGATCTGCCCGGGCACCATGCTGTCCTATCAGGTGTGAAGAAGTCTGATCTGCCCGGGACCATGCTGTCCTATCAGGTGTGAGGAAGTCTGATCTGCCTGGGCACCATGCTGTCCTATCAGGTGTGAGGAGGTCAGATCTGCCCGGCACAGTGCTGTCCTATCAGGTGTGAGGAGGTCAGATCTGCCTGGGCACCATGCTGTCCTATCAGGTGTGAGCAAGTCTGATCTGCCCGGCACCATGCTGTCCTATCAGGTGTGAGGAAGTCTGATCTGCCCGGCACAGTGCTGTCCTATCAGGTGTGAGCAAGTCTGATCTGCCCGGCACAGTGCTGTCCTATCAGGTGTGAGGAACTCTGATCTGCCCGGTACAGTGCTGTCCTATCAGGTGTGAGGAAGTCAGATCTGCATGGGGACAGTGCTGTCCTATCAGGTGTGAAGAAGTCTGATCTGCCCGGGACCATGCTGTCCTATCAGGTGTGAGCAAGTCTGATCTGCCCGGCACAGTGCTGTCCTATCAGGTGTGAGGAAGTCTGATCTGCCTGGGCACCATGCTGTCCTATCAGGTGTGAGGAAGTCTGATCTGCCCGGGCACCATGCTGTCCTATCAGGTGTGAGGAGGTCAGATCTGCCCGGGCACCATGCTGTCCTATCAGGTGTGAGGAAGTCTGATCTGCCCGGGCACCATGCTGTCCTATCAGGTGTGAGGAGGTCAGATCTGCCCGGGCACCATGCTGTCCTATCAGGTGTGAGGAAGTCTGATCTGCCCGGGCACCATGCTGTCCTATCAGGTGTGAGGAAGTCTGATCTGCCCGGCACCATGCTGTCCTATCAGGTGTGAGGAAGTCTGATCTGCCCGGGCACCATGCTGTCCTATCAGGTGTGAGGAAGTCAGATCTGCCCGGCACAGTGCTGTCCTATCAGGTGTGAGGAAGTCTCCGTCCCGGTGGTCACTGAAGAGACTGTCCCCGGGCCGTGGAAGCCAGGATTACTTCCTGCTACCACTCACAGTTCCTAAGCTCTAATTACTACTGACAGGTGACTGCACTCTGACACACTCTTACCCCCCTCTGGGTTTTGAGGGAGAGCGGGAGAGAGATAGAGAGAGACAAAAGAGAGAGTGGAGAGAGAGAGAGAGAGAGAGAGAGAGAGAGAGAGAGAGATAGTGAGAGACAGAAGAGAGAGAGAGAGAGAGACAGAAGAGAGATAGTGGGATAGAGTAGAGAGAGAGAGAGAGAGAGATCGAGACTAGAGAGAGATATCGACTAGAGATCTAGTGGTAGACAGCATAGAGAGAGATCGAGAGCGATATAGATAGAGAGATAGAGATAGAGAGAGAGATAGTGTGGAGACATAGGGATGGCGAGTGAAAGAAGCGGAAGAGAGAGACTCAAGTTGGTGAGAAGAGCACCACCCCTCCAGTTAGATGAGTCATTCAGAAGAGCAGAGAGAGTTACACCCAATCACAAGCCTCCCCCAAACATCCTCTCTCTCTCTCTCTTCTGTCTCTCACTGTCACACGTCCTGCAAGACCGCAGTGATGGATGAACAGCCACACACAGGGATGGATGAACAGCCACACACAGGGATGGATGAACAGCCACACACAAGGATGTCCGCCCGAGCGTCACGCATAGAACGGCACTGCTGTTCTCCACACACCGAGAGGAGCTGAGGTCAGTTTGTCCTCCGTGGGGCGAGCGAGAGGAGCTGAGGTCAGTTTG
>CAEFZP010000045.1:0-108358 GCA_903064625.1 Mallotus villosus
AACCATTTGAGAGATCTATTAGTTTTATTTATTTTTTGGCTCGATTGAGATGATAATCTTTAATCAAGAGTTTGTTATGAAGGTGCATTCACATTTTTAGGCCAGGCTTATTCATTCTACAGTTAACAATCAAAAACAATGTAGCCATGTACACACATGTTATCTAATTTAGAAAAACGTCATACAACACTTTTGTAGTTTAGGCTCAATTACATTTTTCTAAAGCAAATGCCTATTTTCGTTATTTTGTTTGCACTATTTTATTGAAAATTATGATTCAACCTCAGGAGGAGTAATCTCTCGAAACGTCTGTCTGAGAGTCTGTTTCTCTTAGGAGTAAGGACGAGACCCCCTAGGCTAAAAAGCCTCTCCACAGGCGCACTGGATGGAGTTGAAGTATTATACTTCAAGCATATTTGCTTGATCCTGGGGGACCTGTTAAGCGATTGCATGTCTGGAGATGACTTCAAATAGTCTGTGACCTCTGTGTCTGCTGTGAAACTGTCTGTGGTCTCCATCTCGAAATCAAAAAAATCTCTCTCACTGTTTCTGGCGGTGGTGCCCGTAACAGTGGCCACACTGCTCTGCGCTGGCAGTGGACGCGCACTGTCTTGATCAGCGCAGAGTGAGCGAACCTCGGCAACAAGCAGGGTCTTGATATGATCTGTCTTGCCCTCCTCTTTCACCCAGCGCAGTTTAAATTTAGAAAAGAGTCACTGCAGCCAGCAAGGCTTCCGTACTGTCCAGTATTGATGAGAACCGTGTTTTAATGGCCTGCAGATTACAAGGCAAGATAGCCTACTATTAGTTGGATAATAAAACGCCCCCAAAAATTGGCTATATATGACAAAAACACGTTTCAAATGCCATTTTAATAGTATGCAGGTTTACTTATTGGTTAATTTACTGTAAATGATTATTGGTTTATTTATTATACAATTGCATTTATTATTATTTTAAGGTTGTGTATTTTTTAAACTTATTTATACATTAAATAAGAGGAAGACACGAAATTAAACCCAGTGTAAAATGGCATACAGGCCTACGTACCTGGACAATCATATCTGGAAGGCCAGCTGTCATACGGGAGAGCTTTTCTTTCAGTGCCATTGTTTTATCCATCAGAATCTCCAGCGTTGGGATGAGGGTGCCATAGAAACAATTGTCCTCTCCCTGAAGGATGTCCAACGCCATAGAGAGCGGTTTTAGTACCATGCAATACTCTTTGAGAAAAGTATATTCGCGCTCTGTTATGCACCTAATGTTCAGTCGGGCGTAGAGACTGTTTAAGCCTGTCATGGGGATATCAGTAACCCTAGCCAGGGCATCACGGAACGAGTTCCATCTCGTAGACGTGGGGACCAGTCATTTATGACAGCTGACCTCCTCTACACACTCGGATGCCACTGTGGAGCGGCTGGCCTTGGTCCAGAGGGCTGAGCACTTTGCAACAGCGCTTCTATATACAGCTTTTGAATCCATGTTTTGCTGTCAACCACTTGTCCACATCGTTGGTGGATATTAAGTTAAGAGTGTGTGAGGCACACCTATGATGTGTAGGGAGGGCAAATTGTCGGTTTTCGGTCTCTGTGTCTGTATTGGCGAGCAGCTGATGTAAATCTATAAAGTTTACTTCAGACTCCTCCATCTCGTTATCTTCTCCCTCTTCTTCCTGTGCTCCCGAATCCGCTTTGAACATTTGAAATGCCTTAATGAAATTTGAGCCGTTGTCAGTCACGGTGGCTGTCACTTTAAGGATTTAAGCCAAAGGATGAGTGAATTTATTCAATTTCACTAGCAATGATGTCATAGGTGAGTCTCCCTCTTATTCTCTTGCATGCAATAGCAGCTTTCCCACGCTGCATAGTGTGCGGATCGATCCAATGGGCTGTCATTCCCATGTAACTTTTGTTATGTGCTGTCCATAGGTCTGCTGTAGTAGACACGTATTCCAATTTTTCAAAAGTTTTTTTCAGTTCCGTTTCCATCACTGAGTATGCATTGTCGAGGTAGCTTGCAAATGTTTTTCTGTCGGGCAGTCCACGACATGAACGTGCCATAGGGATTTTATTTATGATCTTTTTGAAAGTAGGAGACTCTACTGTTGAGATTGGAAGCATCTCTTCCACCACATAACCAGCTACGAGTTTGTTTAACTCTCCTTGGTTGACAACCTTAGATGATGATAAAAATACTTCTAGCTTTTGCTGTTTCGCAGGTGTCCCGTCCTGGCCATTGTTTTTAGCGCGTGTATCCTTAGCCACCAATTTCATGGCGATGTGTTTGCCCTCCAGATGTTTTTTAAGATTAGCTGTTGTGTTCCTAGCAGTAGATAGGTACTTATCCCCACAGCAAAACTTGCATTTTACAGATATGTTCCTGTCATTTTCACTGACTTGCTCAAAATAATGGGAAAACTTCCACCCTAAAAACGCTAGAGCTACGCCTACGTGCAGAGGCCTAGCAACGGGAACAGGCGCTGCCATCTTTTTTTTGTCGCCACTTTCTACTTGACATAGCCTATAATGCAACGTGATAAAGCAACGTAAATGTTACGTAGTTTGCACGGAGGGGAAATTGGAGGGAAATTGAGTAACGCGTTACTTTTTTGAACAGGGAACTAGTAACGGATTAATTCAATTAAATAACTAACGCGTTACGTTACATTTTGCGTAACAAAAGTAGTCTGACTACTGTAACGCGTTACATTGTAACGCGTTACTCCCAACACTGATGATCAGGCATTGCAAGATGTTTCCATGTCTCTTGATGAAGCATTCCAGAGAGCGCTTCTGCAGTCTGATGCATGGAATCAACTCCCCACCTCCATCAGAGACACTGACTGTCTCCCCACCTTCAAGAAAAGGCTCAAGACACACTTGTTCTGGGAATACAACGGTACCTAGGAACAGGGGCGCCGAAAAGGGGGGGTAAAGGAGACGGATTCTAGGGGCCCATGATGGAGGGGGGCCCAGAGAGGCCCCTAATGATGATGAAATTAAAATGTTGCCGCTGTGTTGGGGGCCCTGTAAAGATTATTTTCATGGGGCCCAAAATCCCTAGCGGCGCCCCTGCCTAGGAATGATTTGCTGGACATGACGTTAGTTTCCTCCAGGAACACAATGACTGTTACTTAGAGACTTGCTGCTCTTGTTGGTTAGCTGTAACTGATATAAAATTATTGTACTCGCTGTGAAATACTTTTTTGAGGTCTATGTTGTTTAATTGTAACTTGTTTAACTACATGCTCTTATGATTCTTCCCTTTGGCACTTATTTTTGGTTTTTCACAATGTATGCTTCATGTTTGACTACCTGCAATGTTTGGGGATATCTTGTTGTTATGATCAGTGACCTATGCACTTTTGTAAAAGCTCTCTCTTGGAAGTCGCTTTGGATAAAAGCGTCTGCTAAATGAATAAATGATGCATGCTTGCTAAATATTCTCTGCAGACATCTGTGCAGTTATAAGACAAGGTTTTTGGTTTGCGGGTGTTGACTTGTGTGAATTTGGTACAGGAACAAGCATTGTGCCTTATTATGATGGGTACACACATGTTGTTAACCTTGCTGCTTCATTAAACGCTGGCAGAACACAATTCGAGGTCACTGTTGCTAAGGTAAGCTTGACAAGTGGTGCTTCATTTAGCCAACCAACGTCCTGTGACACTCTACAGCTCTGTGTTGAAAGGTAACTCTGAGGTCACTGGTGCTTCATCTAAGTGTAACGGGTGTGAATCAGTGAAACTCACTCCTCAAGTATGTAACAGGCCACCCACGCCAACGAAGAGCTAGCTGGTAGTGGTCGCGCTTGGCAAGTCAGAAGTGGCGTGTTCGAGCCCAGCGAGTGCCGAACATCTGCCCGTAGACCGTGTGACGGAGCGTGGCCACGCCTGTTACATAAGCAATCTGCTGTGTTTGATAGAATTCAATCCTATAGTTCGGTGCTGAAAGGTAAACCCGCAGCAAGGTTATAGTAAACGGAGGTTAAGTGATGATGAGCGTAATGAACTGCTCAAAGGTAAACAACAAATGTAAAGCAGTGATAACTGGACCAAAGCTACAGCAAAAAAGTCAAACGTCAGCGTGTTTTGGAGAAGCCAGAATGTGGTGCAATGAGAACATCAAACATGCATCTACTGGAACACAAGAAGGGACAATAGACGTAGGCCTGTCCACCAGGCCTGCACGATCTTCTCCCTCCTGCCCGTGGCTCACTGATGTTATTCGTGAAGAACGATCCACCCTTCGAGCAGCTGAGAGGAGATGGCGCAAGTCCAAAGACGGTCTGGACCTTGATAAGTATCACTCCCTCCTTAAATCCTTCTCTGCTCGCATAACTGGTGCTAAAACCCACTACTTCCTGAACAAACCTTTCTCTACCTTCTCCACCCTTCTTAACCCACCACCACAGAAACTACCCTCCTGTCAGTAACCACTGCCCTCCAGTCTGCCAGAGCGGCTTCGAGGTCATCCGTCATCATTCTGCTAGACCTCTTTCCAGTGTTTGATATGGTTAACCATCAAATCCTGCTCGCCAGACTTCGAGATGCACATCACTGGCACTGCACTTCAGTGGATCTCATCCTACCTGTCGGGAAGATCCTACCAATTCTCCTGGGGAGGCAAAGTGTCAGGCCCCCGCCAGCTCTCCACTGGTGTCCCACAGGGCTCTGTCCTCGGACCCCTCCTCTTTTCCCTGTACACCACCTCACTTGGACCAATCATCACCTCCCACCTCTCCTACCACTGCTACGCTGACGACACGCAGCTGTACCTGTCGTTCCCCCCAACCGATCCGGAGATCTCAGCTAGGATCGAGGCCTGCCTCACAGACATGTCCATTGGACATGTCCATGTCCATGTCCATGGAGTTACGGCAATCTAAGGCTAAGGATTATTTTGGATTGGATTCTTTAATTATTAAAAAACACAGTTCTGTTGTTCAAGTGCCAGTGACTCATGTTGTCAACTGCTCCATCAGAAGCAACACATTTCCTGAGCCCTGGAAAAAGGCAATTATAACTCCCATTCACAAGTCTGGTTCACCTGACCTGGTCTCTAATTATAGGCCAATTTCTATCTTGCCTGCACTCTCAAAAGTTCTTGAGAAAACAGTTGCTAAACAACTTGTGGATTACTTAGAAAATAAACATCTACTGCACCCCAAACAATTTGGATTCAGAGCAAGGTACTCAACAGAGTTGGCAAACTGCTACCTCACTGAAACTATAAAACAGTTGTTAGATGAGGGGAATGTAGTGGTGGCAGTATTCTTGGATTTGAAAAAAGCCTTTGATACCGTTAACCATGGAATTCTCCTTAATAAACTCAAAACATTTAATTTCTCAGATGAGGCAATTGCTTGGTTCCGTTCATATCTTAAACATAGAGAGCAGTGGGTTAGATCTAATTCTACCCTGTCAACTGTCCAGACTTGTTCAATGGGAATTCCACAGGGTTCTATTTTAGGCCCTTTACTTTTTAGCTTATATATTAATGATTTACCGGACAGTTGTAAAAAAGCCAGATGCCAAATGTATGCAGACGACACCGTGGTATTTGTGTCTGCAAAAACGACTCAGTTGGCAGCTAAAACTCTGTCAGAGGAGATGTCTGGTGTATCCCAGTGGCTCAGAAACAATCATTTGACCTTAAATTATAAAAAGACAGTGTCAATGTGCTTTTCAATTAAAAGAAAAGCCAATGAAAATTCCAGAGTAAAAATTGATGAGATAGAGATAGATCAAGTAGATGAGTTCAAATTCTTAGGTGTTGTTCTAGATTCTCAACTTAAATTTAACAGACATGTTAAGAAGCTATGCAAGACTGTCAAGACCAACTTAAATTGCTTTCGCCTTATAAGACAATATATACCTCTTAAGGCAGCACAACAATTTATGCATGCCATGATATTCTCCCATTTGTCATACTGTATAACCGTTTGGGGTCAAGCCAACCAAACAACAATGACACCAATACAATCATTATACAAACAGGCACTTAAAATAATGGATCAGAAACCTACAAGATGGCACCATTGCCAAATTTTAAAGAAACACAATTTGCTGAGTTTTGACAGCTTTTTAAACTTTTCATTTTTAAAGATAATGTTCAAGTGTGTGAACAACCTTGCTCCAGAAATACTCTGCCAAATGATAAATAAACTGGACAGCAGAATTAGAACTAGGGGTGCAACCAGCGGAAATTGTAGAACAGCCAGACGCAAAACCACATTCGGACAATCATCCTTTGTAGCAATAGGCACTAAACTATGGAATACACTACCAACAGAAATCAAAACATTGACAGAGCTCAAGGTTTTTAACTCACAAGTAAAACAATGGTTGAAACTGAATAAACCCTGTGAACATTGACACACACTCACATACACACATTAATCATTGTCCTTGTTTTTATTGTTTTTATTTATTTATTTTTATTTATTTTTTGTTTGTTTTATGTCTATTATGTATGATCCCTGTATTTGTATTCATGTGAATTTTTTTAGGAGATGCCTAATCAGGGACAGGGGTTGCAAATTAGTTTCGACTAACACCTGTATGCGTGGCATCTGTTTTATGTTTTTATAATATGAAACAATGTTTTAATGCATTTGTCCTTAATAAAGAAATAAAAAATGTCCGCCTGGATGACCAAGCACCACCTCCAGCTGAACCTCGCCAAAACAGAACTCCTCATTATCCCGGCCAAACCCTCAATCTCCCACGATCTCTCAATCACCCTGGGATCTGCGACCCCTTCATCCTCTGCCAGGAACCTCTGGGTTACCATGGATGACGAGCTCTCCCTCACAGCCCACATTGCTGCTGTCTCCCGGTCGTGTAGATTCACCCTCTACCACATAGGTGTCAAACACAAATATCCGGCCTGCGAGATAATTTTATATATATATCGTTTTTTTAATCGCCTGGCTATAGACCAATTTTGACCCTACGTCACACGACTGTCAAGCTGGCTCAACTGCGCGTGTCGGTTGCAAAAGACGAACTTCTCCCGGGTATAATACACTTGGAGTGTCGATCAGGTCATCATATATCTCTGTTCACTGGATTACAGGGCTTGACATTAACTTTTTGAGGTACTTGTCCTTTAGACAAGTACATTTACGTTTCACTTGTCAATGCACAAAAGTCACTTGACCCCAATACCTTTAAATAGCCTGACCAAGTGATCGGGCAAAACTAGCCTGGCTAACGGAGGTCGCTTTCTCAGGAAAATGAGGAATGAAACAGGCTCAGTTAAAGAAATCCAATATGCTGGCTATCTTCAGCAGGCTCATATCTACTCATAGAGTAGGCTCATATCTATATCTAGAGAGGCAGTCCTCTCTGACGTTTCTGGTTTAGAATGGAGTGAAATACAACATTGTGCACACTGCCGGTGAGCGACCCGAGTCTGAGGCTAACGTCAACAGTGTAATGGGGACGCAATCTCACTCAAATTGCCAGTTTAACCCTTGTGTTCTCTTCGGGTCATTGTGACCCATCAGTCATTGGGACCCCCCCACGTGTTGTGACAACTTTACCTCATTCAAAAATAAAGTGAAGCATTTTCTTTTAACCGTCAGGCTGTCTCACACCCCCCACAGCGCAAATGTTAAAAGAAAATGCTTTTTATTTGTTTTTGTATTGGGTAAAATTGTCGCAGCAGAATGATGGGTCGTTGTGAACCTTCGGGTCATTGTGACCGAAGGCAGCACAAGGGTTAAACAAATAATAAAAATAATCGGACCAGCTGGCTAAAAGCAGAATTCCCATATCTCTTGAAAGCTGCCCTGCTTGACTTTTTAGAAGTCGAATTGACTGTAAAACTGTCATGAAAGATAACAAAACATCACACGGAAGTCGTGTCATTGATGAGCACCTGCAGTCCATCCTGAGAATCTACACAACACAGAACCTAACCCCGAACATAAACAAACTTGTTGCCAAGAAAGATGACAAGCATCAAGCTCTGACAAAATGGCATAATAGCAAAAAAAATCTATGTTTTGATTTGTTATGATTTTAACTGTTACTTAAAAGCACGATTTTAATTTATATTGTCAGATTATTTCCGAGCATGTTAATATTTTGAATTTGTGTAATTTTGACAGGAGATATTTTTATGGAGAAAGTTGGACTACTGCAACTCGCTGCTCACCGGTCTCCCAGCACTTTTTTAAATGATCCTGATGCCAATATTTGTAATGTAACGAGTCGTTAAACAACTGCTGGAATGGAATGTGACCGCTGAGTCGGAGATTCAATGTAATCTTTGATTTCTTCCATTAACTGTAATTTTGCATGGCTGCCTAATGTAACGCGTAATGATTTTGTGTTCACTCAACTCGACTCAACGAAAGTGTGATCCTTGTGGCAAAAATCCTTTGGCCTTCGTCCTGCTCGGGTTACTGCTGCCATTTCACCAGGAGCCATATGCGCATCCTGGTTTACAACTGCTTTTAACAGGCGGAGAATTCTCACCGCAAAATAGAGCAGCGCTTTCACAGGCATTTTTTGTACATACTGCCGAATACATAATTAGGCGCACTTTACGCATCCCCTCCCATCTCTTTATGGAAAACGTTTTTATTTTGGAAGAGGACAGATTCATGAACCCATCTAAATTCACTATAGCGCTTCATAATATCCAGAGTCCGAGTGTCTGGATCTTCAAGCACATAAGAGGTTGATGAGTGCGGATTGCATTTGTTTAACAGAAACATGGTTAAGGTTTAGCATTGGGATTGAGGCTTCCAGAACAAAATGTTGTGGCCGCAGATATAATCCAACTGTGCCCAAATATTGGCAATTTGATTACATAACAGATTCAGATAAGAGAAATGTATTTTCTAGCACTCACTACCTTAGTAGCTAACAGCGCAGTGTCGTACTGTAGTGTAGTTGATTCAATTTTGTTTTTTACATTTTCATTTATATAGCATATAACAGTATCATTTAGCCATTTGAAATCTATTGTAATGACCTGACTAGGTCAGAAAGGAACAATCGTCCAGGCATAAGATGTTCCCGAACGTTTATTAACCGTTAACACAGGCTACTGTTTGGCCATAGCCCACTCCAAATAAAAGAAAGGTAACCCACAAAAAAATAGTGACCGTCTTTTGTGAAACCCAGACGTACCAGGAAGAACAAAGGCTAAACCTGGTCTTAACTTCCAATGTTCCCCCCTGCCCAACCCCCCTCCATGCTCCTCCACCAACCACCAGGATGCCCCTCAGAGCAGCTGCCTCCCCGAGGCTATAGAGTCAATGTGGTCAGACTTCACAAGAACCCTGTCTACCAGCACCAGGTCAGAACACAGTAGACAGTCAGTCACAAGGACCCTGTCTACCAGCACCAGGTCAGAACACAGTAGACAGTCAGTCACAAGAACCCTGTCTACCAGCACCAGGTCAGAACACAGTAGACAGTCAGTCACAAGGACCCTGTCTACCAGCACCAGGTCAGAACACACTAGGCAGTCAGTAAATTCTACCTCTAATCAGCAATCATATGAATAATTGACACTCCTTAGATGCCAGGCTAAGGTTACACACACATTTTCGATCTTGGTCTCTGGACCCCCTGAAGTAGCCCTGGCCACCCCTTGGCCACCCCATATATAAAGGTCTTGTTCCTCCACTGCCAGTGAACAGAGCCGGCACCTTAGCTTATTTTGATAAGGATGCGCCAACCAAGGAAGTTTCCGACTTTAGTCCTGTAGGCCTTGGGGCAGTGCTGGTGTGTGCTATGTAAGTCGTAGCCTAACCGATTGTGACAAAAGAGAGGTCTTAGGGCATGTGTGGGCTTGTGAGAGACTCCACCCATATGTATATGGGAGGACATTCGACTTGGTTACAGATCATAAGCCTCTAGAAGTGATATATACGGCCAGTGCTCTAAACCCTGTGCCTGCATGGCGCTTAAATAGAGCTATAATCAAGCAACACAAATGGAATATTGTTAAGACAAAAGTCACATTTAGATTCAGATTTTGTGGTGCTTAAAACATATCAGTGGTTGCGGGTTTCCTGTGTGTTTCCTTTTCATTTGTGATCAAACCGGGCGGCACTTAGCTTGATTGCAGCACGTGAGGTGAGTGCGCACGGGTGAGTTAATAAAGGTCTGCTGTTTCCGGTCGGGAGGTGAAGGGTTTGTGCACGGGAGAACTCGAGAGCACGCATTGGTATGTATTTTCTGTTTTTGCACCTAAGTATAATTTGCACAGTGCGCAGGGGTCTGGCACTTTTTCACTTTGTCACGTCTTTTATGTAAGACCGCATCGGGCGGCGCAGTCCTGGGCACATTTGTTGGAGGCGCACATGGTGGAAATGTTTGTATGGGAGATCATTGACGCCAAAAATGCACTGTGATTTATTTATATATATATACCTACTTATTAAACAGATGAATTCATAAATAATGTAATGTATTTCATGGTGAATATTTTGTAGTATAATATATATTATGGGAATATATATATATATATTGTAATTATGTAATTGTGGTAAATATCTTACTGATTTATTTTGGATTTAAATTAAATGTTTTATTATGCATTTTGATTGTTTGTTGAAAACTAATTTGATTTCATTTTTCTCTTTTGTTACTAAAGGTTTTCAACCTAATCAGAAATCCTAATTTAAAAGGCATGTTGCAAAAATCCATGTGAAATAAAAACTACGGATCAGATTTGAGTTGTCCTGCGTCCTCTTTTCCATCCCTGCCATGTCAAGTGTGGCAGGCACATTGAACACCAAGCCCAGATAACTTGACAAATATCTTTAAAATTGTCAATGACTCTAAACCTATTTGGGATGCTAGTGTAACAGGCATGCAACGAACGTGATCTTGCAAGTTCCGTCAGAGGACCTGGCACTGTTCACTCCCATCACCGGGAGATCACTCCCACCGAGAGTCGAACTCGCCATCTCTGACTTCCCAAGCGCGAACGCTACCAACTACGCCAAAGAAAAGCTAGCGATTCAGTGACGCGGGTGGCTCATTACATACCTGCGGAGTGAGTTTCACCGATACACATCGGCTACATTCACCCCTCAAACTCACTCCGGCGGTTAGCAGGCGCTAACCTCGTGAGATCCGGGTCACGGCACCAATGTAACAGGCATGCAACGAACGCGATCTTGCAAGTTCCGTCAGAGGACCTGGCACTGTTCACTCCCATCACCGGGAGATCACTCCCACCGAGAGTCGAACTCGCCATCTCTGACTTCCCAAGCGCGAACGCTACCAACTACGCCAAAGGAAAGCTAGCGATTCAGTGACGCGGGTGGCTCATTACATACCTGCGGAGTGAGTTTCACCGATACACATCGGCTACACTAGGAGCAAACCCAAAGGACTCTTAGGTGGTCATATAAACATTAAAAGTATTGTCTCTAAATGTGAACAAGTTCAGCATCTTTTACACAAGTCAAATATCAATTATTTAGCAATGTCGGAATCATGGTTACATGAAAATTCATCCAATGCAGCAATAACTGTGCCTGGTTTCAGCATTTTTAGAAATGATCGAAAACATGGTAAAGGTGGTGGTGTTTTGTGTTATGTTAAGGAGTCAATTAGCTGCAATGAAATATTATTCACAAACTGTGATTTGGAGTGTCTAGGTCTTAATATGGTTCTATCTCCGGAAATGTCTTTCATCCTAATTGTATTATACCGGCCCCCCTCAGCAACTGTTAGTTTTTATGATAAATTCAGAGACCTATTACAACGATGTGATTCTAACAAAGAGATAATAATCTGTGGTGACATCAATGCCAACTGGGTAGATAAATCCTCAAGAAAATGTCTCAAACAGGTTACTGACAGCTTTAATATAACTCAACTGGTTGATGGACCAACCCGTATTACTAATACTTCCTCCACCCAGATAGATTTAATTTTTAGCAACAGACCAGACAGAATAACACAATCTTATAATCTTATCACTGGACTGTCTGATCACAATTTGATCCTAGTGTCAAGAAAAGTGAATGGTGTAAAGAGTTCCATTAATGGTCCGACTCAAACTTCCATGAGGATACCAAGGAACATAAAGGAAGATTTCAAGAATGCTATCCAGAAGATTAGTTGGGATGAGATACTTGTTTCAAATGATGTGAGCTTTACTAGCCAATGCTTTACTGATAAAATACACAAGACAATCAAAGATTTCTCAATGGAGTCAGGAAAGAAACATAAAAGGAGTTCTCTGCCATGGATAAATGAAAATGTTATTCACTTGATGAGAGAAAGGGATCGAGCCCTTAAAACATCCCTGAAGTCCAAACGGATAACGGATAGGCACATTTCTACTGCATTAAGAAACAAGGTCACAAGAGAACTTAGAAAAGCCAAGGAGACTCTAAACAAATATGGCAACAAATAAAGAAATTAATTGGATAAAACAATGTTAGAAAGCAGATTGAACTCAGGATCAATGACAGTCTTTCACATGATCCGCCCATGGTGGCTGAAATGCTAAATTTGTATTTTGTGGATTCTGTGGCTGCTGTTGCCAACAGTTTCCCTTCACACCAGCAGTATGGTGGCATTTCTCATAATCCAACTGTGCCCATATTTAGCCTTGAAAGGGTATCTGAAGAACAAGTAGAAAACATCATCGAATCATTTAAACCCAAAGAGTCAAAGGACATCTTTGAAATGGACTCTGCCATGGTTAAAGACCTTTGCTTGTTGTTAAAAAAGCCTACTACCCATATTGCTAACCTGTCATTCTCTCAAGAACTTGGGTGTTTTCCGGATCACTGGAAACCTGCAGTTGTAGTTCCTATCTTTAAAAATGGTGATCCTCACTCAGCAGCCAATTGCAGACCTATTAGTATACTTCCCATAATGTCCAAGGTTTTGGAAAAATTAGCCGGAGAACAACTCGTTTATCATCTTAACTCTAATCAGCTTTTACACCCCATGCAGCATGGTTTTAGATCAAATCACTCCACCGAGACTGCAACGGTGTATTTTATTGAAAGGGTCAAGTCCCTTATGGATAGAGGAGGAGTTGTGGGTGCAATATTTTTAGATCTTCGGAAAGCGTTTGACACGGTCAACCACAACATACTTCAGTCTAAGTTTGATTAGTTTAACTTCTCTTCTTCTGCATCCAGCTGGTTCAAATCATACTTATCAACTAAAACTCAGTGTGTTAAAATAAACAATGTATTATCCGACTTAAAAAAATCTGTCTACAGGTGTTCCCCAAGGTTCAATCCTGGGTCCACTTCTTTTCAGTCTTTATATTAACGATTTACCATCAGTATGCCAAGACTGTGAGGTTCTGATGTACGCAGACGACACTGTGATCTTTGGGTGGGGTAAGAATAATGTAGAGGTCGCTGCTAGGCTTACAAAGGTCATGGTTAGTGTAGGGCTGTTTTGGCAGCCCCTTTGTCACTGGTCACCCAGACACTCGTCTGGGACAGTCATCGATTTACATGAATGCTAAAATGTCAATCACACCTGAATGACACACCTCTGGAGAGGTGGTCTCAACAGTGAAGAGGAAGATGAACAGAGGAAGACTCTGAAATTATCATTAAAAGTTGTGTTCTTGTAAATATAGTTCTAAACAGCTTTTAATGTCATGTTTGATATGATTTTGTTTCTTATTTTATGTATTACATTCTAGTACTAATGTTGATACTGTAACATGTACCTTTACAGGGTTTACAGAGTTTGTACTTGCAGAAGACCAACATGTGTTTAACATATCCCCTTGTCTTGCAAGGGAACCACTTGGTCTGCTGCCGCCTTGATTAAGGATCCAATTTGAATTTGTATGCGTTAGAACACTTTTCTGTCATATGGCCGGTGTCCCAATTTCTAGCCAAGGTTGGGTGGATATAAGGAAACGTTTTTACCAATACTTCGAGTTTTTTGTACTATACAGCTCCGGTGCATTAGGCATCTAGTCTTCATTGTGAATACCTTTTGTTTAACCATTGCTCTGAAGGTATGTTTGTATTTGATGATATTCTATCATCATTGTATTGATTATCTTGCTATTTAGATAATAAACGATTATTGCACATTTAAACGTTGCTTGTTCTCCTTGAAACGTATTTATCACGCTACGGCGGTGTAAACCTTGATCTAGCCGGGTGGATACGGCTATTAACTACTTATAAACAGGGACTCTTGGTGTACGTTTTAAACTTAAGGCCTCTGAGTCACTTTACAGTGTCGATTTACATGCTAGGTCCTTGGTTAAATTCCATATTATAGCAGAGATAAACGGCTGTTTAGTGAACACGCATACTTTAGGGTCGATGCTCTGATCCAGCAGACGATGTATACCTACGTCAGAGTTTTATGTCATTAACTGTTTGGCGCTCGAGGTTACAGGTAACGTACTTGTGCACATTCTTAAAATTGGAGTCAGATATTAATAACGAGTCATTATCTCCCTGAACATTCAACCACGATTCACCACCTACATTAGTGTGTCTGACTGGTTAAACAAATGTTATCTTCAGCTCAACAATTCCAAAACCGTTGCTATGTTTTTTTCTAAAACCAGCACGTCTCACACTGAACCCGATGTGTTTATTTCTGATCAAAGAATCAAGATTGTGAAGGAATACAAATATATTGGTATCTTACTTTTTTTTTAAATATGCAAACTTTTAAAATTCACCTTAGCCAATTTTAGGCATCTTAGAAATCACATGTCCACCGAGGCTGCTAAAATGTACATGTTCTCGCTGATTTTATCTCACATTAACTACTGCTTTACCCACCTGGTCTACTGCCAACTCCACTACCCTTAAACCAGTCATGTCCCTTTACAAACAGGCTCTCAAAATACTTCTGATCTAATCTAATTCACACCATCACTGTTCAGTCCTCCATAAGTACAGACTTTAAATTGGGACAACCTGATCACTTTTAAGAACTGCTGTTTAATGTTCAAAATCCGGTCTAACCTGGCCCCCCCACCACTATGCAGCCTAGTCAAGTTTAGAACACAAGCAACCAGTGCTACTCGAGGGGCAGCACGAGGAGACTGTGTTATTCCTTTAAAAAATATTGTATTTGGACAGTCAGTTTTTTCAGTTAGGTCAGCCCGGGAATAGAACCATCTCCCTCAGAACATCAGAGAATCAACCTCATCCAACTGTTTTAAAAGTAATCTCAAAACATGGCTGATAAATAACCAAAAATGTGATCACTAGTGGGTAAGCAGTAGAACTTGTATATTGGGATTGTATTTTATTGTATCTTATTTTTTTTATTTTTTATGTATGGTCAATGTTATGTTTGATATGCGTGTTGGCTATAATTGGGTGCATTTACATTTTAAATGTTCATGAATGTACACTGTCCCTCTTGATCAAATAAACAAAATTGAAAGAAAAAAAAACGGTGGGTCTTACGGCTATGGCCGTATAACTTCAATGTTGTACACATTCCAGGGAAGGAGAATTCTGCTGATTCCCTGTCCTGATTACTGGGGAAGTCGTGAGGCAAGAAAACCACCAGCACAGATCAGACACGTCAGGTTTGTGGCTGTGAGTGCTACACCCAGAGCACTCACCACCAAAGAGGTGGAAAGAGCATCTGCCGCCGACCCTGAACTGATGGAGGTATGTAAGGCGATACTAAACGGACATTTTGAAAAGTGCACACAATATGCCGTAGTAGCAAATGAGCTATGTGTGATTGGGCATCTAGTACTAAGAGGGACACAAATAGTTTTACCCCAGGCGCTGCGGGCGAGACCACTCACGTTGGCTCGCGAAGGACATTTAGGAAGAGTAGGAACGAAGCAGCACCTCAGGTCAAAGGTGTGGTGGCCTGGCATGGACAAGGGAGCTGAGAGACACTGCAAAGACTGGCACGGTTGCCAGGTAGTAGCCAGACCAGACCCACCAGAGCCATTAAGGCCCACTCCACTGCCAGATGGGCCTTGGAGGGACTTAGCCATAGACATACCGGGACCTTTGCCATGGAACCATTCAATCCTGGTTGTAGTAGACTATTATAGTCGCTGCTACGAATATGACATTATGACTTCCACCACGGCAGACAAAGTGATTGACAGCTTGGAATCAATATTCAGTCGACATGGACTGCCGGTGACAGTCCGACAATGGCCCGCATTTCCGCGTTTAAGGAAAACTGTGAAAACAACGGTATCAAACATGTGAAAACGACACCAAAATGGGCTCAGGCAGGCCAACAGGGAAGTCAGGCGTCAGAATGCCTTGCTAATGAAGCAAATTAGGATAGCCCGTTTTGAGGGGCTTGACTGGAAGCGCGCACTGAGAAAGCGCGCATTGATCATTCCACAACAGGGAAAATCCCAGCTGCTCTTCTCTTCAACAGAGGGTTACAGGGTACAGCCTAGGGTACCCAACTGAAGAACAGGGTTACATTTCGGCAGGACACCGGCATGCAGGTGCATGCAGTAAGATGACTCAGCAGCACACTATAATAACAGTATTTCTGACAAAACTATTTGTCCTGTGTTTTATTATGATCATAATCATGATAAACTAATTGAAGGAAAAATCCCCAAATCATTCAATGATCATGAAAATTCAAAGTTGCATATTGATCATGCATTCACTTCATAAATTGGCATTGCTTTCCCCTATATACGAAATTAGATAAGCTGTAGAGAAAGTAGATATCGGTATTGGCAATACTGGCCCTGTATTTACTTGGTATCGGATCGATACCAAATTTTGCATAGCCTATCGCACAGCCCTACTGAGCACCGGAACAGCTTGAGTTGTTTACATCCGGTTAGAAAGAACGCACACGAAGAAGGAGAAAGCTAACTGCGTCGAACTACAGTTTTGTAAACGACTTTGTGATTTTCACCACCAAAATGTCTCGACTAAATATGTTCAAGGATTTTCTCAATGAGCGATTAACAACGTCAGCTTTGGAGATATTCGCGACCGCTGAAAAATCGTTTGCCGAGTTCGAAGAGGAGATTTATCGTTCAAAGGAGGAGAGAACGCGACTGCAACGCTTGTCGGACATTGTTACTCACCGAACAGGTTCGATTCATAACTACAGTTGATTATAATCTGCTGTATATATATATTAATTATATCTTTAATTATTTATTTGGTCTAGCACGGCCATACCCAGGTGTCGTGTCAAAATTAAGATAAACAGATAAAAGCAGAATGTAGTGAGACCCGTTTCTTGCCATTGAGTGGTTTACTAGCACAGAGCACTAGCTGTGTCCCTTTGGCCTCATTCAGCCAAGCCAAATAATTTATATCGACAAGAAGTGAAAGACGTTCCATTGCAAAATCATTGCCCTGTAGCTACTTTTCCGCCATTTTGGGGTAAAAGCGACTCGGCAGTCCACTAGCTTGCTGTAGCTTTTGGCAATATCAGCTGCTTTGTTAATAAAAAAAACCCTGAATGTCGACAACACAGAATAACGTAATCACTAGACTAGTGGTCATCAAATCCCGTTTAACAGTTTATTTCACAGACCCTTTTACTGGGGCACGCGCCATAAATCTGCTGTGCCCCAGTAAAATCTAGTTTTAACAAATTACTTTACTTTAGTCAGTGCATTCATTCAGATTGATAATCCTGGAAAAAATAAACGCAGTGCAGTATCCCAACCAACGCTTGTAAAATGAAAGCACATGCGATGCCCGCAGAATTCCATGTCAGGGCACTCCTCTGAGCTTGCCAAATAGCCACTGTAGCCACATGAGTCAGAATTGAGGTAGTTTCTAAATGATAAGCCTAACAATCCTCTTATTTTGACTAAAACATAAAATAATATTACATGCAGCTCAAAAAACAGTATTTGCGCTCAAATGAATGCAAAATAAATGTGCAGTAGTGCGTTGTGTGCAGCAAGCTTGGAAGAAAAAAAGGGATATGAATAGGGGCCTCAGTAGAGTTTTATACAACGCCCCTGCAAGTCTTCCACTTTTTTTTCAACAAAAAAGGCTGTGGGATTCGCAGATTCTTGGGTGTCCAAGATATGATGGTTTCTGATCTGTCTCAAAAATCTAGACAGGGCTCGACATTAAGGCTTGTCCGGGACAAGGAGATTTTTTTGTCTGGAAGAGAAATGTACTTGCCCCACTGGACAAGTTAAAACACAAACAAAATAAAAAAATTACTTCACGTTAGTGCCACTCACTAACGGCCTATGTCTATTTTACCGATTTTATTTGACTGTATTTTGCATTAGCAAAACACAACAAAGTGGTTTCCTCCCAATATCTCGACCGTGCAGCTAATTTAGCTCAACACTTCAGAGCTCAACGGGGGCTTCAGTGTTTCCTCTAGGAATTGTTTTAGCAGGGGGGGCAGGTCTGTCCGAACCCCTCCCCCAGCCGAAACAAACTAACTCTATATTTCGGAGCAGGGTAATGTAATGGTCTCATACCTAATGTAATATTGGACATATTTTCGTCCTATTTTCCCTAAAGCAATAAGGTTAGGCTACTTAAAGAGACCTTCCACTCATAAAGTATGTTCTAAATGGCATAAATGACAATTAATAATTGACGTAACAACTTATTGTAAATGGTCAGTAGCCTAAAGACCAATGATTTGTTTGTAAACATTCGGATGCGTGCGCGGCATGGTGGCAGACAACCGGCAAAAGATAGCTTTTATAACGGCTAGAGAGAATTACACAGATTATACAAATAGTTTGATTTAAAAAGACCAAAAAGGTCGAGGAGGACAGCCTTTGAGAGAAAGCCATTACCCATTGATCTGTATCAGAATTTTGATTTGGGGCAAGAAAGTCTTGAAATTAGAGTGCGAATGTCGCCCGCTAGACCGCATAGTCTTAAACGGCAGCCATGTCTTCACGTCATGTCACAAAGTTAATCATTTTACAGTCAAATCTACACCAAAAAGTCGAGCATGGCAGCTTTCAAGAGATATGGGAATTCTCCTTTTTGCACCTAAAATACAAACGTGAGCAAAGGCAGCTATCGAATCAACAGACGTGCAATTTACTGTAGCTTGCAGGGGAAGAATACAAACAACGAAAATCACCAGTTAACTTAATTAAAATTAGCAAGAACTATAGACTAATACAATAACAGGCCTAAATGAACTGACAACATAAATTATACGATGTACAGTTCTCAAGGATGCACACACACAATCTAAACTGCGGTGTGAAGCGCGTCTCTGACATGCACTCTTACAATCACTGCTGATAGACGGTCTAACATTTTGTACAGCCCTGTTTTTGATACCGTGGCGGCAGAAATCAACATAGAGGAAACACTGGGCTTAACTTAGATGGCAGTCATAAGCAATGTCCACGAAGTGTCTTGTTGTCTTGGACGCAGATAGCCAGGAACATCCAGGGTGCGCAGAACATGGAATTCTGCATGCATCGGTTTGTGTTTTTGGTTAAACTGCTTTGTTTGGGATACTGCGTGGATTATCAATCTAAATAAATGCACTGACTAATAAATTAAATAGTTAAAACTAAAATGTAATTAAAGATTTTACTGACCAGCAGTTTACAAAATTATTGTCTATAAGGGCGCTGCCAATTCATATAATTTCTTAACCTTAATTAAAACAAAATAGTGGGGAATTGTTTTCTCTTACAATGATCGTTATCTGGTTTCCCCTCACAAATGCATGACGTAGCAGCACCCCATTTTTTACATTTTAAGATGTTCAAAACGGCCGTGTTTAAACAGCAAAAATAATAAATTGTGAATTATACAGGTGCTGGTCGTTATTAAAATATCATCAAAAAGTTGATTTATTTAACTAATTCCATTAAAAAAGTGAAAAGTGTATATTATATTCATTCATTACACACAGACTGATATATTTCAAATGTTAATTTCTTATAATTTTGATGATTATAACTGACAACTAAAGGAAAATCCAAAATCGCATCTTCCTCTTCATAATACCCCATAGATTTTCAATGGGGTTAAGGTCAGGTGAGTTTGCTGGCCAATTAAAAACAGGAATACCATGGTCCTTACACCAGGTACTGGTAGTGTGCAGGTGCCAAGTCCTGTTTGCATTATAAATTGAGAAAATTCTAATTATATGACCAGCACCTGTATAGATGTTGTTGTGAATTATAATAGGCTACTGAAATTACAGTAACTTCAAAATTGCGTAGACTGTGCGCGTTAAAAACGACAACCCAAAGTTATTTTAATGGTGCTTTTGAGAACATTTGGGGCTCAAGCCCCAGAAGCCCCTCCCCTGCTTTACCCATGGCATACTTTTTTCTTGTGTGTTGTTAAACTTTCTCTTTCTGATTAGACTGCATCATCACATAAAACACTACTGTATTGGTGCAAAGGCTACCGCTTGTGAAATGTGGGACTTGTAGTTTTTAAAATGGGGGCTAAATAGATTAAGATTGTTTGTAATCTTTAAGTGGTCGCTGTGCTGGTAATTTTTTAACCGGTTCGCACTTATTTTTAGGGGGCAAAGCCGGTGAAATACTTGCACTGTAGAGCCCTGCCATTTCTTTTTTTTTACTAAAATCTACATTCAAGTTAAAAAACATTAATATTAGGTTTAACTGGTCGTGTAACTTTGGATAGATAGGTAGACCGGTCACTGTATCAGCTCACAGCGGGCACTGTGCAGTAGGCTAATTAGTGAGCGTTTTGTAAAGAAATTGATGTAGGCTGCAGCATAACAATTATTTGCACTTGCACAAATGCTCCCAAAAATATTTTGAGGTTACATAGATACAATTTTGGGAGCATATGGAACCAAAATGGTCGCAATTTCCAGCCTTGGATGTGTAGCATATTATGCTAAGATCGCTACAATTGGTCTGGCTTTAGCTGTCAGACATATGTTGGGTTGCATAATGACTAAGTTGATCACAAACACTCTTCTGTCCCCCAGATGTGCAGCAAATCTCTCTCCTGGAACCCCAACAGATTAAAGAGGAACAGGAGCTGTGGACCATTCAGGAGGAAGAGCATCTCCAAGGACTGCAGTCTGAAACTACACACTCCATGTTCACTTCTACCAGTGAGAAACGTGACTCTGATCAGGAAGGCTTTTCTGAATGTTTACATCTTGACCAAACTGTTAAAGTGGAGAACAGAGAAGGAGACTCTCTACCCAGCAAAGCAGAGCCTGATGTACAAGACTATGCAGCACCAGAACCAGGCAGTGACTCTCAGCCCCTCTCTGTTGTAGCTCCAGACTGTCCTACAGCTCAGAGTTTTGAGGAGGAACATGGAGGAGAGATGCTTCTTCTGAACAGAACACAAGACAGTGAGGCTCT
Organism: Mallotus villosus; assembly: GCA_903064625.1. Lineage (NCBI taxonomy): Eukaryota > Metazoa > Chordata > Actinopteri > Osmeriformes > Salangidae > Mallotus > Mallotus villosus. The sequence goes on from CAEFZP010000045.1 coordinate 21,273, forward strand.
GCCAAGGGAACTTAAGCCACAGAGACGTCACACAGGAAAAACAATATATCAGTGTCAACAATGTAACAAAACCTTTAGTAGAAAAGGTGCTTTGGTTTTTCATATGAGGACACACACAGGAGTGAAGCCTTATTAGTGTCAGGAATGTAGCAAAACCTTTTCTGAGATCCGTATCAGAAACCGTATCAGTGTCAACAATGTAACAGGGACCATATTACATTAGTTTAAAACAGGGAGGGGTTGACCTTGTTGCTATGGATGATGTCAACACGCTTTGGTTACAGTGATTGGCTGATAGGGGGATGGATCTCAGTCAATTATTTCATCCTAGAAATATTGTATAACGAGTTATGTTGCGATATGTTATGTTTTAGAAATAAAAATGTTTCCATATTCAAATGAAGAAGTTCAATTGTAGGTTGTGTCACTAATTAAACAAGTATATGTTTAGCCAATTGTCTCTTACACGTGCATCTCATAAACAAATAGCTAAAATGCAAAAAGGCAGCTGTATGAATTGTGGGGTCTGGAGAGGGCATATTGTTTGATGCATTGTAAAGTTCTTCTGTGCTGCATAGCTGCAGTTTCCCTGTGGCCAAGTAGCGTAGTTGTCAACCTTGATCTCCAGTTGTTACTGGGTTGTTTCTGTAAGTGACGCTACTACAATAATAAAAACTGACAATATTTTTTTTGCAGCTCATTATCATAAAATGTCTCAAACAGAAACAGACATTTTAGGTATATAGGTTTATTTTTAAGTGCAAATATAGGCCTACCTGGGTTGTCTTTTAGTTACCTGGCTTCATTTAGACAAAGAGACTAAGACACTTTACAAACACTTCAGGGGGGTATTCCATCAACGTCGCCAATACACCCCCTTACCCCTTACCCTTGGTCGAACCCGAGGGGTAAGGGCTACATAGCCCTAGGAATTGGGACGACACTTGGTTACGTGTACATCATCTAGCACGTATCGATATCTCCAAAGCAAGTAGTATTATGCACTGATTTCAAACGAAATTCGCTGCTAATGGAGTTTACTTAAAACTGTAGACATGCTAGTAAGAGAAATGCGGGACTGTTGTGCAAATTAACACTGTAACATTATCGTAGCAAACTAACGATTTTTGGAAATGTTTCAATTAGGAAAATGGTTGCAAATATATATGTGCAGGACTGTGTATAGCACAAAACAAGACTTTAAAAACATTTTTATCAATTAATTAAGCCGCAAATATATAATTTTTCGGACTCTCGGGATGATCTGGCCGCCATTGTTGCCGGTCGCGCAGTATTCGCATACCCCTTGGTTTCAAGTAAGGTCTCGATCTCACTTGGTTTCAAGGGGTGTATACCCCTTCGTCTCAAAAAGAGTATTGGGACACCACTAGGTCTCACGCGAACGCGCAAAACCAAGGGGTAGGGGTAAGGGGATGTATTGGGATTGGCCATTAAACTGTGCAGCCCAGATCAGGCGATCTTCAAAAGAGGAGTTATGTCGCAAAAATCAAAGCGTAAACCAGCAGAGTGGTGTTGTTTCAGCAGCGTAAATTAATTTTTTAAGATTTTGGGAGTTGTCCCCAAAAAGGGTTGCCGCAATTAACATGACAAGGGAGACAACTTGTCAAACCATTACGACCGTTAAAAAGCGTAAATTGTAGACATACCCAATTAACATATGCATTCAGTGATTTAGCCTAGGCTACTGATAATTAGCTTAATTTGATCGTTCTGACAGTAGGCTGGCCTATGGCCGATATTCTCAACAGCAGATTGAGAATATAACCTAAAAAAGAACGTGGCAGCAATTGAAAATTGTAGGATAACATTCAAAACACTGAAGAAGGCCATGGTTAATTGAACTTGATGTGGGCTAATAATGTTTTTGTCTTCACATAATTTGGCTGCATTATTTGACCCGGCAATTCAATCAATTTCCCGGCACATTTGCAATGTAATGTGTGATGTGTATGTGCAGAGAATGTATAATCTAAGAGAACTCCCACTCTCGGGATACTTCCGGGTTCTGAACTGGTTGCAGTTCCACACTAGTTCCATATGATGGCGCTAACGGTCGAGTGCAGAATGAATGGAGGTCTATGGAGCTATACCCCTAAAAATCCACTTTTCTCAGGATATAATTTTTTTTCTAGTAATTTGAATTTGGAATTCGAAAGGGGAGGCAAAAAAAGTACTAACTGCTGGGTGTTAGATTTTTTTAAAGTCGTTTTTGTGTTCTAAAAATACTTTTTAAAATGTCAGTGACGTCATACACATTTTACGACCAGATATACTGCTTTACGGTAAGCTGTCTAATATATACGTAGACGGGCTAGGGTCTCTTCCTTTTCTTTCGAGCTATGTCAACACAGGTCCCGCTCTCTCTGTTATTACACGTGTTAGAAATGTTGTCCACTGTGTTGATTGATTATTGACATTTTTTCATAAAAGGGAGATGTTGCCTTTGTTCTGGACCACTCTCGAACGACGTGTAGGTACATCTGCATGTCTTTCACTATGACGGGTCCAGAGTACTCTGCTCATTCTTAATTTGTACAAACTAAATAAACTATTGAAACTGCATCTTTTGACAATTCAGATCTACACAGTGCGAATAGAACTTTCCCCACGACATACATCAATTTTGTTTAGGATTAAGTGATATGGTGTAGACTTTCATCTATGCAAGGTCATCAGGCCACATATTGGGTAACTCTTAAGAAACACATTCAGTCTGTAGAGGGTGATTCAGTGAAGTATTTACCGTGTTTAAATATATGAACAAAACCATTTGTATGCAGTAATCGAGTAAGGGAAGAGCCCGACACGTATCATTGCTATCGGTGGTAGCCCTTGCAAATTGGCTGCGTTGGACATTAGCCCACTTCGCATTTAGCCAACTTTCCCTCCCATATGAACCCCGTAATTTCAGGTAGGCTCTGGCAATTAACATAGGAACACATGCGTTACCTTTTTTCGTCCTTGGGAAATGAGAAGTAGGATAACTCTTTCCCACTATTTGAACAATTCATCATTGCACATCTGCGAGGCATTTTCTTATTTTTCTAATTTGTATTGATATTTATCACTTTTGAGCAGGACATTGGCTGTTTTTATTTATTTTAAGGTGGCAATACTGTACCATGTATCTTGTATTACTGAATACAAGAATAACACAACAAGGACTGAAATTAAATGTATTTGCCATGTAAATGTACAGTACATTCAAAACTATAGTCAAATAAAGTCAAATAAAAGTGCCAGCAACCCCCCAAAAAGTTGCTGCGGACAAAAAAATAACTTGGGCGAAAAACGTCCACCTTAACATTCTCAGAGAATCCACGTAGAAGGGCTCTGACATTCTGGTTCCGCTTCGGATGCCATTAAGCGGGATCTCCTGTCGTAATCCGTCCGTCATTAACCAATCAGCATCATTAGCAGAATGCTAGCGTGTTACGGGCATAGAGGTAATATTAAGTAGAGAGAGCCAACATCGTCTTCCAAGATGGCGTCCCCATTCATTTCTATGAAAAGTGCTCAGTGGCGCAGTGAAGCAAGCTAGAGCGCGAAACGGACAGCGCCATCTTTCTACTTCCGTGTCTTCCGGTCTAAACTAGGAAAAAAGTGAGCCCATAGCTTTTAACGGGCTCACTTTTTTCCTAGCTCCAAGCTGGCTCCGAGACTCGTGCACGCTTGCAAATAGCTGTACACGTCATACTTTGCGACAACCAGTCGCGAGCTTGTGAGCTGGAGCTAAGGCATTGCAGAAAACTGTCAGAATGTGGTACAAGTCCGATCAAGAAGCAGATACATGTGAACTTACGAAAACCAATACTGTAATATTATACGTGCAATGCCTATACGTTGTTCTTTTTGCTCCGTGTTTTTAGTTTGACTGCTAAGTATTGTGTTGGATTAAAGAAACTGCAAGCTTGAATATTTGGCTCCGTCGTTGTTCTAGCTCGGCAAAGCAAGCTAAATTAAGCCTACAGGCTATACCTATGTTACTATTATTATGATGATGAGTGTTGCTTACTATTACTAGCTTATTGTTAATGCCATCGTTGTAGTGTTAACTGACAAAGTTCTAACAATATAACGACCATAACAATATTGTCGTTATCAGACATGATTTATTCATCTTCGTCTTTGCTCCAGAATAACATGTTATCTACAATGACGCCGTAACATGCCACGATATTATAACTAATTATATTAGGCTATAATTAGCCTACTTTGTCATGCAATGAGAATAATCGCGTTCATTAGCCTAAAAAATGGTTAAATATGCTTTAAAATAACGGAAATAAACTCTGCAAACAACCGTCATGTATATGTGCAAGCATTTGTAAAACGTGCTACAATTAAGTCAGGCAATTTTAGATTACCAAGTCCTTTCTCCTTGTTCTCATTCAGCTCAGGTAAATCAGCGACTTGCTGATGTTCCCTTGTGTGCTCGTCCCCTGTTAGTATCCGCGAACACGTTTCGAGGCAACTTTTCTTGACGTAAGCAAATAAATGGCTTGCTAGTTTACCCATTTCGGATTGGTTTCAAACATAGCAAAAATCTGGAAAAATTATTCTATGAAAAAGCTAGTAGCTAGTATGAGCCAGGTTCGACAATCGAACAAAAATTATTGGGGGAGATAGTTTTGTAAATGTTGACTGGTGTTAATAGATTAAAAACGACCGGAAGACACGGAAGTCAAGTCGAAGATGCAATACCACCTACATCCACCGGGGCCGTTGCTTCAACCCAAGGGGCGAGGGGTGGGGGCTTGGTTACGGGCAACAACGACTCACCCTGTAAGAAATCGAAAGGACATAAGTACTCGTTCTTCCAATTTTCGACCTATAATCCATGTTGAACATGCAAAAACTACAATAAAATCTGAGATTTCTCAACGACAATCAGGTGAAAGAGGCAAATTTAGCCGTTTAGCTCCATAGACTCCCATTCATTCTGCACTCGACCGCGATCACTCCCAGTGGAACTCTGGTGGAACTGCAACACAATTCGGTACAATGGGGCTTAATGACGAGTGGCAAGGCTCTCCTTAAACAGGCTCTGGTATGTGTATGTAATGATGTGCACACCGCCCCCTACCGAAAAAGATGGGTAGCTCGGTCAGCAGGGAGCTGAAAAAGAGCGACTACTGACGTCACTCTCAGAATGCTTTTCCGTTGTCGAATTATGGGCAGTTCTTTTGCAGGTAGAACACGAGAACGCAAAAGCATTCTGAGCGGCGCAGCAGATTTTGATTATGGTATAAAATGTGCAGTGTTGAAGAAGACAATGCAAATGCAAATAGGATGATTGCATCCTAATTTCATTTATGGGTCAAATAATGCAGCCACATTCTTAAAAAGCAATTCGGCAAATGCATTTGAATGTTCAAATTTGACATTTCAAATTGAATTTTGGTATCTATTTGCTGGGGCATATTTCGAAATTACATGTGAAATGCCTATTGCTTTTTCATTTGAATTAAGTGAAAGATTGGGCAGTGTTGAAGAAGACAATGCAAATAGGATGATTGCATCCTAATTTCATTTATGGGTCAAATAATGGAGCCACATTCTTAAAATGAAAAAGTATTTCGGCAAATGCATTTTCATTTGAATTTTGGTCACGATTTGCTTCCATAGCAGGCTAGTTCCGAAGTATGAATTATCTTGGTTACGTAGCTTGAACTAAAATAAGCCACCTTAATGGAACGGAACTCTCGCTAAAGTAAGTGAGACTTGGCGAAATAAGTCTCGCTTTTCCTTAATCGACGTAGATGGAAGACCCCCCTGTTTTACATTAAAAGTATACACACACTTTAGCAGTCGTAGAACTGAATAAACAAATAAACACCCAACTTTGAATGTCAAAACAATATCAGCCTCCTTAATTGAGACAGGTTCCAGAGAAGAGGTACTCTATGCCTCAAGCTGTTTTTTAAATGTATTTTGGGATCCACCAGATAGCCAGCATCTTGGGATTTTAGTGTCCTTACAGAGTGATAGGGTGCAAGGAGACCAGAGAGGTAAAGTGGTGCTAATCCATGCAGAGATTTGTAGGTTAGTAGTAGGACTTTGATATCAGCTCTGGCTTGGATTGGGAGCTGGTGTAGAGAGACAAGAGTATATGTTATGTGATCATACTTTCTGGTTCTGGTCAGTAGTCTAGCAGCAGCATTTTGCACCAGCTTTAAATGTTTTATGTAGGTGCTTGGGAGGCCAGAGAATAATACATTGCAGTAGTCCAATTGGGATGTAACAAATGCATGAATTAGTTTTTCAACATAATCTTCACGACTGCTAAAGTGTGTGTGTGTGTGTGTGTCGCTCGGGATAAGAGCGTCTACTAAATGACTACTTTTGTGTACTTTTAATGTAAACCTGAAGTGTGTGTTTGTATATTTATCATATATAACTTAAATTACGAATAAAGCATCTATATGTCCCTGGAGGCCCAACTTGAATTTACAAATAAAGTAAATCTGTTACTGTATATTGTTATTGTTTTTGTTGCTAGTTGGAGACGACGGGGGACGGGGCTTCTTATTCATGTTTTAGAGTTTCTCTTCCCTGGAACAGATTTCAGGGGACCTGGAGCTATCCTAAAGGTCCCATGGCATGCTGTGTTTGGATGCTTTTATATGGCCTTAGTGGTCCCCTAATACTGTATCTGAAGTCTCTTTCACAAAATTCAGCCTTGGTGCATAATTACAGCCACTACAAGCAGTCCCACAATGAGCTTTCCTCAAGGCGGGCTGTTTCTGTGTCTGTAGCTTTAAATGCTAATGAGGAGGAGAGCCTCTCCATGGTGGAGGGCGCACCACCATGCGCTAATGTTTACAATGGATGTATCGCAATGGCTTGTAGCCCCGTTGCTGTAAAATGCCTCGAATCTGATCACCCTGGTTTGCAGAGGTGCACACTCATAGTCATTTAAATGAGGGGAAAGGATGATATCACGCACGCCATAACACCAACACATCTGCAGCAGGTGGATAAGTCTCAAACCATTTAAGACTTTGTGGTCTATGTTCTGTAGAGTACTTATCCGACCAACCTCTACAAAATCTACAATGTGTGCCAAAATAATATATCCTGACAAGCCATGCTGATCAATTTGATCTATAAGGCCAGCAAGCGATCTCTGACACCATGTCTTCCTTCATCTACCAAATCTAGGTGTCCCTATCATAGGTCCCTATCTGCCTTTGATCTTGTGCAGCTGCTTTGGTCAGAAGATAACCACGCCCCTCTCGTTTGCATGTGAGAATGGAAATAAATACAGCACAGAAAAAAATGTGATGCAGAAATACAGCACAGAAATAAATGTGGTGCTCGGAAATAAAAGTCTAAAAAAATACATAAATGTGGCATTAGGAAATAAAAGTCTAAAAAAATACATAAATGTGGCATTAGGAAATAAAAGTCTCATTAAATAAATAAATGTTGTTTTTTCAAAAACGTAATTTTTAAATAAATAAATGGATTCAGCTATATAATTATATGATGCTATATTTATATATGTATTGCCATCTGCCACACTTCATCTTTTTAAATTTCAGGGTTTATTTCGTAGCCATATTTATTTATTGATGTATTTATTTACAGATCTATTTTTTTATTACATTTTGACTAACTCTGCGTTCCATATCTCTCCAGTGTGTCTCCTCATATGTTCAGCTAGACTATTACTTTTAGTAAATAGTTTGTTACATTCAGGACATTGATAAGGTTTCTCTCCTGTGTGTCCTCATATGAATAACCAGATGACACTTCTGAGCAAACTGCTTGTTACATTGTTGACACTGATGTGGGTTCTCTCCTGTGTGTTGCCTCATGTGCACAACAAAATGACCCTTCAGACCAAACTGTTTGTTACATTGTTGACACTGAAAAGGTTTCTTTTCTGTGTGTGTCTTCATGTGTTTAACCAAATGACCCTTCTGAGCAAACTTTTTGTAACATTGTTCACACTGAAAAGGTTTCTCTCCTGTGTGTGTCCTCCCGTGTTTAACCAAATGACCCTTCTGAGCAAACCTTTTGTTACATTGTTGACACTGAAAAGGTTTCTCTCCTGTGTGTGTCTTCATGTGTTTAACCAAATGACCCTTCTGAGCAAACTGTTTGCCACATTGTTGACATTGAAAGGGTTTCTTTCCTTTGTGTGTCTTCATATGTTTAACCAAATGACCCTTATGAGCAAACTGTTTGTTACATTGTTGACATTGATGGGATTTCTCTTGTGTATGAAATCGCTGTGGCTTATGTTCCCTTTGCAGAACCTCACTGTTTCTTGTTCTGTTTTGAAGAAGCAGCTTTCCTCCATGTTCTTCCTCCAAACTCTGAGCTGTAGGACAGTCTGGAGCTACAACAGAGAGGGGCTGAGAGTCACTTTCTGGTGCTGCATAGTCTTGTACATGAGGCTCTATTTTGATTTGTTCCTCAGTTGTGTTGCTGGATAGAGAATCTCCTTCTCGGTTCTCCACTTTAACAGTTTGGTCAACATGTGAACATTCAGAAAAGCCTTCCTGATCAGAGTCACGTTTCTCACTGGTAGAAGTGAACATGGAGTGTGTAGTTTCAGACTGCAGTCCTTGGAGATGCTCTTCCCCCTGAATGGTCCACAGCTCCTGTTCCTCTTTAATCTGTTGGGGTTCCAGGAGAGAGATTTGCTGCACATCTGGGGGACAGAAGAGTGTTTGTGATCAACTTAGTCATTATGCAACCCAACATGTCTGACAGCTAAAGCCAGACCAATTGTGGGGATCTTAGCATAATATGCTACACATCCAAGGCTTAAAAAATTGTATCTATGTGACCTCAAAATATTTTGGGGAGCATTTGTGCAAGTGCACATAATTATTATGGTGCAACCTGATTTAATTTATTTACAAAACGCTGGCTAATTAGCCTACTGCACAGTGCCCGCTGTGAGCTGATACTGTTACCGGTCTACCTTTCTATCCAAAATTATACAACCAGTTAAACCTAATATTAATGTTTTTTAACTTGAATGCAGATTTTAGTTGTTTTTTAAAGATGAAAGGGCAGGGCTCTACAGTGCAAGTATTTCACTCGCATTAACCCCTAAAGATATTCTAAAGACACGTTAGCATGGTAGCACAGCTAGCCTAGAATACTGTATTATTTAGATTAAACGCCGCCATCAAATAAACCCTGCACCAAAAATTTACATTCTGTAATAAACGCTGCAGCGTAAAAAAGACAGAAAAAAACAGTATTTCATTTTTCTGACTGTGTTTCATTTGAATATATAACCTGTGTTGTCATGTAAATCTACAATTCACAATGCATGTTTGCCTATGTTGCGTCTTTGCTTCGCAGCTTTACTCGTTGTAAACCAACCAATCAGCTCGCAGCTCATCTATATATTCATGAGCATACCATGAAAGGGAGAAAGCCTCTAGTCAACCAGGGCCGCGTTTCCCAGATTCGTTAAGAAGCTCTTAGGAGCGTTCTAAGAGCGTTCTGGGAAACGTGACTCAGGCCACTTCAGCCCAACCAATGATACAGACCCTATTCGGAGACCTTAAGGAACAGTGTACCCTATACAATCAGTCAATGACCCCTTTAACATATTATAGCAGCAAATAGTTTTCTACCAACATTTCCTACATTACAGCACATGTATTCATTGGAAAAAAGTTAGTATGGAGACCGTAGCTAGGTCTTTTCTTTAGAATTGAGTTATTACCTCTAATGTTTGTTCGCTTTCCTCTAAAGTCTGCTAATCTGGTGGATGACTGATAGCTAGCTAGTAGTTTGGGACACAGCTAGTGCTCTATGCTAGTAACCACTCAATCGCAAGAAACGGGTCTCACTACGATCTGCTTTTTTTCTATTTAATACCCTAATTTTGAAACGACACCTCGGTATGGCCGTGTTAAACCAAATAGGCTAGATAATTAAAGATATAATGAATATAGATACATACAGCAGATTATTATCAACTGTAGTTATTAATCGAACCTGTTCGGTGAAGCTTGATCTCAGGTCTAGTAACAATGTCCAACAAGCGTTGCAGTCTTGTGCTCTCCTCCTTTGAACGAGAAATCTCCCCTTCGAACTCAGCAAACAATTTATCAGCGGCCGCGAATATTTCCAAAGCTGCCGTTGTTAATCGCTCATTGAGAAAATCCCTGAACACATTTAGCTGAGACATTTTGGTGGTTAAAACCCTCGTATAGTTTACAAAACTATAGTTCGATTAAGCTAGTTTTCTCCTTCTTCATGCGCGCTTTTCCAACCGGATGGTAAACAAGTCAAGCTGTTCCGGTGTTGTGCCACCCGATGCACGGCTCTCTGGATAGGCACACCCAGAGCCATAGAAAAAGAGAGTTGCGACACGCTATGATCTCGCCGACACGTGATCACGTGGTTCATGTAGCTCTCAATAGTTCCTAGCAACTCCACTGCTGTCAACCTGTTTGAATGGTTTTCAATGAAGCTGGCCAACGGAAGTCGCTTTCTCAGGCAAATTACCAATTGAAACAAGCTCGTTTGAAGACATCCGACATTCTGGCTATCTTCGGCTGACTCGTATCTACAAAAGGAAGTCCTCCCTGACGTTTTTGGTGTAAAATGGAGTGAAATACAACACTGTGAACACTCACTGCCAGTGAAACGCTGGAAAAAAGCTAGAGCTTTTTTGTCACGTGGTTCCGGTAGCTCGCTGTTGTTAAAAAAAACCCACTGCTGTCAACCTGTTTGAATGGTTTTCGGCGGGACAGACAGAAGCACCAACTCGATTCACCTATATATATATATATATATTAACGGTATATTAACACATAATGTCAATTGGTTACTGGTTTGTTGTATCATGTATGTCTGCTACTTTATTAACATGTATGTATTACATTCACTTATAATACATAACACAATATTGTGAAGCTGAGCTAGAAATGGCTATGCAAGCTACCATACTGTACCAGTTCTGTACATACCAAACAGTAGCCTAATGAGGACTATATTGGTCCACTTAATGTTTAACCTTTGACTGTTGAAGTAAATGACTTGTTAAACTTCTGCCCACTTACAATTTACCACATTAACAACACTTATATTTGTAGTAGGCCTACTTGATGCAAGTTGAATCTAACCATTATCACCAGCAACTGTTCAAGAGAGCTAGCTGGACGATCTGCAATTCAGTGTTGCTATCTATAATCAGATGTACTATAGACTAATAAGAGAAGACTAACTTTGTATGCCAACGAACACCAATAACTAGAACTAATATGACAGACTACAAACGAACGGACTTCTGGTTATGAAACCCGTGCTCTCGAGCTATCAGTAAAAGTGTTGCTTAGCTCTACGTTTACATTTACATTTACATTTATTCATTTAGCAGACGCTTTTATCCAAAGCGACTTCCAAGAGAGAGCTTTACAAAAGTGCATAGGTCACTGATCATAACAACGAGATATCCCCAACATTGCAAGTAGTCAAACATGAATCATACATTGTGAAAAAAACCCAAAAACCCCAAAAAACCCAAAAATAAGTGCCAAAGGGAAAAATCATAAGAGCATGAAGTTAAACAAGTTACAATTGGACAACATGAATCTAAAAGTGCACCTGTGGACGAGCAAACAACAGTAAACTACCTCACAGCGAGTACAATAATTTTAATCAGTTACAGCTAACCGACAAGAGCAGCAGCTCTCTAAGTCAGAGTCCTTGTGATCCTGGAAGAAACTAACATCATGTCCAGCAGATCTTTCCTAGGTACCGTTGTATTCCCGGAACAAGTGTGTCTTGAGCCTATTCTTGAAGGTGGGGAGACAGTCAGTGTCTCTGATGGAGGTGGGGAGTTGATTCCACCACTGGGGGGCCAGACAGGGGAAGAGCTTGTGTTGGGACCGGGCGGTCTTGAGCGGTGGGACCACCAGACGGTTGTCAGAGGAGGACCGAAGGTGGCGGGAGGGGGTGTAGGGCTGGAGGATACGTTAGATACTAGACCTACTAGCTCTAACTGCATTTAGAATCTAACAAGCTATAATCTTACGATTTTTTATCTAAAGCTAGCTATAAGAAATACTACTAATAACAATTGATATGTGGTGATAAAAATATGAAAAAATTCAGGATTCGTCAATTTACCAGCTAACTAACTTCGGAGACACTGAAAATGAATAGCGTTCAACGGTGGAAAATACGATGCTAGGAACTATTGGTCGCCTCATGGTCGCTTTACTTCCGCATTCCTCGATAACAATGGGAGTCTATGGAAGTGTCGCAACTCTCTTTTTCTATGGCTCTGGGCACACCCTTGCGGGAGCGCGCGCGAACTACTCACATTCAAAAAGTGAAAGATTTCGTCTTGATATCGCAACCAAACGAAGGGGAGACAGAAGTCTCACATTATAATTTATTTGTTATAGAATTCAAGAGAAGAATCTCGGTTATCTGTGTAAATAACAAATGTTATTATATGGCAACGACCGTACGAACCTTCTGATTGGCTAATGGGTAGTCATGCCAGACCCGTATTGACCAGCGGTCCGATAAGTTATTGTTATTACACGGCTGTTCTTAATGCTGTAGAATGCACCATTCACTTGAATGGGGCTTCCCAACGTTCTGCGGTCAAGAATTTTTCGATAACTGACCGTTGCTATGTATAATTGACTGCTGTCAAGCGAAGTTGCCTTTTTGCCTCGGATTCACGTCTTTCGTAGCACTCCGCAAGTAGTCCGGTAACTTCTCAACCCCAGCGTATACTCCGTTGCTTAGCGACGTCAGCTGATTTGAAGCCTAAGTTCAACGTTGTTGGCAAAGTATTTATCTGCTGATCAACACTAGCCTACGAATGGTAATAAATACATTGTAAAAAGACACACTGTGTTAAGTTATTTGACAAGTAGCCGTGTAATAAGCGGGATAATGTATAGAATTCGCGTCGGGGTGCTGTTCGCCCTGTCGGCGCTTATTTTCCCGATAATGACCGGCGTTCTATACATTATCCCTTACATAATGACCGGCGTTCTATACATTATCCCTTACTTAGGCTATTGCCCTCCTCTGACGTCATCTTCAAAATTAGCGATATCGAAGAGTCAATTGAGTTTTACTATCCAGACGATACTGAAGACATCAACAGCGACGAATAAATTGTTAACTTTCTAAAAGAGTCGTTATTTGTGTTGGAATTAAAGCCATCTTAGCAGAACCGCGTTGTCCGCTTTCTATCAAAAGTAGGCTAATTGGTTGCTAGACAACACCTGAAACACACCGTGTGAGAAGACTTGAAAGCTAGCCTAGCTAGCTACAATTAGCCTACAATTTACAAAATGAAAAGAGCTAAAAAATTCCATGTCATAAATGGACTTCATTTATATAGCGCTTTTCTACCTCACAGGCACTCAAAGCGCTTTACAATGTTTGCCTCTCATTCAACCAGACTCACACTCAGCCTCACACATAGCCTATCGACGGCAGCGAGCTACCATGAAAGGCGCCGGCCTGCCCATCGGGAGCAACTTGGGGTTCAGAGTCGGCTTTGGCGTATCAACCTCACTCACTCGGTCGATACGTTCAAGTCTCAGTTTGATATTTCCCGGCATGACCTCACTCTCGGTTAGTAAGTACGACACAAAATCCTTAAAATTTGATTACCAAACACAGCCAAACACAGCTTTGATTACCAAACACATTTTGTGTATTCGTGTAAGTATTGAACATGGCTCTTCATACTAATGTATAGCTTCAGGCATGCGATTTTAATGCAGTTAGCCTGCACGGAGGGTGGGTTACTCAGACAGGTCGAAAACAACCACCTTCTGATCCAGAACATCAGCTGTCCTGAAAACGGACCAAAGGTTCACATGCCTTTAGCCTACAAAATACAAAAGACAAGTACTAAAAACGATGTATCAACTAGGCCTATGTATCAACATCAAAAGAAATGCTCTCACCATCAAATCATTTTTTAAGATAGGCCTAGGAAATGTTACTCTTATTGTTTAAGTCAATGAAATAAATGAAAAAATGAGACAATAATCCCCTATGGACTATTCTGCTTTCAGACCTGTCCAACCTATACAGGTGCTTGTCATATTATTAGAATATCATCAAAAAGTTGATTTATTTAACTAATTCCATTCAAAAAGTGAAAAGTGTATATTGTATTCATTCATTACACACAGACGGATATATTTCAAATGTTTTCTCTTTTAATTTTGATGATTATAACTGACAACTAAGGAAAATCCAAAATTCTGTATCCCAGAAAATACGAATATTACTTAAAACCAATACAAAAAAAGGATTTTTAGATATCTTGGCCAACTGAAAAGTATGAACATGGAAAGTATGAGCATGTACAGCACTTAATACTAAGTTGGGGCTCATTTTGCCTGAATTACTGCAGCAACGCGGCGTGGCATTGAATCAATCAGTCTGCGGCACTGCTGAGGTGTTATGGAAGCCCAGGTTGCTCTAATAGTGGCCTTCCGCTCTTCTGCATTGTTGGGTCTGGCATATCGTATCTTACTCTTCACAATACCCCATAGATTTTCAATGGGGTTAAGGTCAGGCGAGTTTGCTGGCCAATTAAGAACAGGGATACCATGGCCCTTAATTCGGGTATTGGTAGCTTTGGCACTGTGTGCAGGTGCCAAGTCCTGTTGGAAAATTAAATCTGCATTCATCTCCACTGTCTTGAGAGCTTTTAACTCCAAGTTGTTCTGGCAGCACCAGGTCATTTGGTTGTAATGAGGTCTGTCCTTACCCACTGTCACAATAATTAAAGATTTCAGTTCATGATTACTTTATTATTTTATTTTTATTAACAGTTTGGAATGCTCTGAATATAATAAACAATGTTCGAACATTGAATGTCGGGGACATTTCTAGGACCCCTATCGAAGTTCTAAACAAAATATATCTAGCATGCGGCGTCCTCTTTCTGTGCAAAGGCTGTTGATTGTCATCCCCCCTGATGTTTCCTGTGAGAGTAAAATCCCCCCATATTGTGATACTATTTAACTGCCCTGATTCCTGTATTCATGGTCCAGCCCTCTAAGATGCTCAACTTGAGACAGACAACTGCACCTTATAGATCACATCTTGCAAAGAATTGGCTACTGTCAAGACAACAGTGTACGCATTTATGAATTGTTGATTTTATGACAGTATTTGTTTGTGTGTGTGTGTGTTGCTTGACCTGTCTTGTTGAATCTGCTTCCATGTTTTTATTTATCTATTTTATGTCTTTTTATCATTATTGGCCTTGTTCTGTTATTTTACTTTGCGCAGGGACTACAGGTGGGAAATAGCAATCTGCTAGAACCTGGCACAAAGCATATTCTCTTGTTGTACAAGATTCATGTTTTATTGTGCGCTGTCCCTGTCTTTAAATAAATTCAATTCAATTCAATAGATCTATAATAAATATGTTGATTTTGTCTTGGACTTGAAAAGAGAGTCGACTGTGGTGTTGGGGGACTCTGGGGTGGGCAGGTGTGCGTCAGGACAGTCCAATTATCTTTCAGATTGACAGTAGAACTCATTCAGGTTGTTGGCCAGGCGAGAGTCCTTAATGGAGTGGAGAGTCCTCTCAAGACAGAAGCAGAGACGTTAGCTGAGAACCAGCTCAATGGAGCTAACATTCCATTGTAGTTGTTGATTCCTTTTAGGGGATCCTCTCAGCAGGAGGGCTTCCATCTCCACCAGGCTCGCTGGGTGACAGACAACAGGGTCTCCCCCGAGCTGTTCCAGGCCCAGTGGACACCAAAAAGAGCTCCCCGTTTATTTTTCGGAACAAACCAGGCAAGAGTTTGCTTGAAGGTTACTCCTCACCTCAAAGTTTGATAACTCAAGGAGAGGGCTGGCAAAAAGTAGCAGACAAATGTAATGTGTAGTAGTGACCACGTTAGATGTTTTATCACATATTACAGTATGCTAGGCCTGTATGTTTTTGTATTTTCATCACTTTGTTTATCATCTTTAACATCGTAATAATTTGATGTGCTTCCAACAAATTATTGATATAAATAACACCCTCAGGAGAAAATCGATATTTCTCAAAAAGTATAGTATCAGGCTGTGCTAAAGGATCCTGTCTATCATGCAGCACCTTCCGTAACAGGCAGCCAGACCAGACATGGCTGTGACAGACTTCCTGTATCACCTCTGCTTATGAAGCCACAATCAAATCTGGTTTACATAAAATAAGCCAGCTCCCGAGCAGTTCTAAGTTAACGGACATGTTGCTATGACAGCAAGTCCAGGATGAGCGTCAAAGAACCTAACAATCCAAGATCATGGCAAATCATCATTAATCAAATCAGTTAGCGACATACGAAAAATAGACCCCAAGGATTAAGTCACTTATAGAAACAACCCAGTAACACTGGAGATCAAGGTTGACAACTCTACGCTACTTAGCCACAGGGAAACTGCACCTATGCAGAACAGAAGAACTAGTTATACCTCAGCCATCCATCAGAACACATTACAATGCATCAAACAATATGCCCTCTGCAGACCCCACATCAACAATTCATACAGCTGCCTTTATGCATTTTAGCTATTTGTTTACAAGATCCATGTGTAAGAGACTGACAATTACCCAGGGACACAACCTACAATTGAATTATTTATGGATCACATGACCCAAAGGTTCACAACGAACCATCGTTGTGTTGCGACAATCATACCCAATACAAAAACAAAAAAAAAGCATTTTCTTCTAACCGTCGCGATGTGGGGGGGGTCTGAGACAGCCTAACAATATGCCCTCTGCAGACTTTATGCGTTTTTCGCTATCTGTTTACAAGATGCACACGTAAGAGTTTGACAATTAGCTATACATACACTTATTCAATTAGTGACACAACCTACAATTTTAAATCTTTAATTGAATATCGAAACAATTTCTGTCTAAAACGTAACATATTGCAACGTAATACTTTCTTATACAATATTTCAATGATTAAATAATTGACAGAGATCCATCCCCCTATCAGCCCATCACTGTAGGCATTGTTAGTAAGCTTGTTGACATCATCCATAGCAACAAGGTCAACCCCGTCCTTTGTTTTAGCTCAAGATCTCTCCCCATTCCCAACAAAAGTTGGTCTCAGCAGCTTTGTGGATAAGGTTGTGATACGTTTTCTCTCCTGTGTGTCCTCATATGTGAAGACAGAGAACCACTTTGAGAAAAGAGTTTGTTACATTCATGACATTGATAAGGTTTCTCTCCTGTGTGTGTCCTCATGTGCTCACCTAGTGTATCATTGCGAGCAAATAGTTTGTTACATTCCGGACACTGGTACGGTTTCTCTCCTGTGTGTGTCCTTATATGAAAACCCAAAGCTTGTTTTGAACTCAAAGTTTTGTTACATTGTTTACAATGATACGGTTTTTTCTCCTGTGTGTGTCCTTATGTGCACAACCAAATTACTCTTCTGACCAAACCGTTTGTTACATTGTTGACATTGATGTATTTTTTTTACTCTTCCTTTTCGTCTCTGTAGCATATGTTCCCTTGGCAGAGCCTCACTGTCTTGTGTTCTGTTCAGAAGAAGCATCTCTCCTCCATGTTCCTCCTCCAAACTCTGAACTGTAGGACAGTCTGGAGCAACAACAGAGAGAGGCTGAGAGTCACTGCCTGGTTCTGGTGCTGCATAGTCTTGTACATGAGGCTCTGCTTTGATTTGTTCCTCAGTTGTGTTGCTGGGTAGAGAGTCTCCTCTGTTCTCCACTTTAACAGTTTGGTCGTCAAGCTGTAAACATTCAGAGGAGCCTTCCTGATCACAGAAATGTTTCACACTGGTAGGACTGAACATGGAGTCTGTAGTTTCAGACTGCTGTCCTTGGAGCTGCTCTTCCTCCTGACTGGTCCACAGCTCCTGTTCCTCTTTAATCTGTGGGGGCTCCGGGAGAGAGAGCTGCTGCACATCTGGGGAGAAGAAGAGGCAAGACAACAGTTAGATTTACATTTAGCAGACACTCTTATCCAGAGCGACTTACAGTAAGTACAGGGACATACCCCCACGAGGCAAGTAGGGTGAAGTACCTTGGCATGTCCAGGAATCAAACCGGAAACCTTCTGATTAATAGCGCAATTCCCTAACCGCTCAGCCATCTGACTCCCATCGGGCCTGCTTTATTATTCTCCAACCTACATTGACAGCTGAAGAGGCTGCACAGTTAATCATACCGCAACTGCAATCGCGATGTCAGCCTATGCAATTATATGACAGCAAAATGCTACGATTTTATTAAATAATGTGTGGATTTGACAACCCATTCTCTGAGGGCTGTTTGCCCATTTTCTAAGTTGCTATTAAAAAGATGATCAGTCAGTCTCTGTTCAGGCAGTGGCGCATATGGTCATGTCATGTGACCTTCCGGAGTGCAGCGTGGAGACCAGGTGAACATGGAGACCGAGCAGAGCGACACTGAGCTGGTGGCCAGAGAAAATGCTATATGGCAATATTTGTGCAAAATATGCTAAATTAAAGTTGCTATGTCACGTGGCAACACAACAAATTTATGTCAAGACGCAAAACAGCACAGACATGACATTACATCACGAGTATAAAGTATGATGAATGCATGGCTGTGAAAGCCCAGATCAGTACAGAGAAAAGCTGAACAAAACAAAGAACAACCTGTAAGTGTAACAAACAATTACAGATGGTTTGTGAGTGTCATACAAGCCTTTACAGAGATATAAATAAATCACGACTCCATAACTGCTTGGCAACAGACATGATGACTCCATAAAGCACTGCTTGGCAACAGACATGATGACTCCATAAAGCACTGCTTGGCCCCAGACATGATGACTCCATAAAGCACTGCTTGGCCCCAGACATGATGACTCCATAAAGCACTGCTTGGCCCCAGACATGATGACTCCATAAAGCACTGCTTGGCCCCAGACATGATGACTCCATAAAGCACTGCTTGGCCCCAGACATGATGACTCCATGAAGCACTGCTTGGCCCCAGACATGATGACTCCATAAAGCACTGCTTGGCCCCAGACATGATGACTCCATAAAGCACTGCTTGGCCCCAGACATGATGACTCCATAAAGCACTGCTTGGCACCAGACATGATGACTCCATAAAGCACTGCTTGGCACCAGACATGATGACTCCATAATGGTCAATCAGGACGACTGAACCTTATATTAGCCCAACTTTGTCGATGAGGAGTTTGAACTGAAAAGCCACTGCCTGCAGACATCTGCAAGCATTTCCCCGACGACCAAAGGGGAGAGAGCATAGCGTTGGGCTTGAGAGAGGCACTGGCTGCATGGGACCTCTGAGTGGAGCCGTCAGGTCGCTGGCTGCATGGGACCTCGGTGTGGAGCCGTCAGGTCGCTGGCTGCACGGGACCTCTGAATGAAGCCGTCAGGTCGCTGGCTGCATGGGACCTTTGAGTGGAGCCGTCAGGTCGCTGGCTGCATGGGACCTTTGAGTGGAGCCGTCAGGTCGCTGGCTGCATGGGACCTCTGAGTGGAGCCGTCAGGTCGCTGGCTGCATGGGACCTTTGAGTGGAGCCGTCAGGTCACTGGCTGCATGGGACCTCTGAGTGGAGCCGTCAGGTCGCTGGCTGCATGGGACCTCGGTGTGGAGCCGTCAGGTCGCTGGCTGCATGGGACCTTTGAGTGGAGCCGTCAGGTCGCTGGCTGCATGGGACCTTTGAGTGGAGCCGCCAGGTCGCTAGCTGCATGGGACCTTTGAGTGGAGCCGTCAGGTCGCTGGCTGCATGGGACCTTTGAGTGGAGCCGTCAGGTCGCTGGCTGCATGGGACCTCTGTGTGGAGCCGCCAGGTCGCTAGCTGCATGGGACCTCTGTGTGGTCGCTACAACGGACAACAGCACCAACATTGTCAAAGCGGTGGAGCTTAATCAGTGGACTACATTCCAGTGCTTTGGGCATAGACTTCACTTGGCCATCGGTAAGTTAAACTGATTTATCTTTTGTTAGGCTACATAAAATATTTTATACGACTGTACTTTTAAGAGGACAGCAATTACATTTTGTCATTTAGCAGACTCTCTTATCCAGAGCGACTTACAGTAAGTACAAGGAAATTCTCCCCGAGGCAAGTAGGGTGAAGTGCCTTGCCCAAGGACACAACAACATTTTGCACGGCCAGGAATCGAACCAACAACCTTCTGATTAATAGCCCGACTACCTAACCACTCAGCCATCCGCTCAGCCATCTGACCCCAATGAAACATGGGCTTTGGGGTAGTTGTGCCGTAATAATGGCAATAATGCGATTATTAAACTATTAATGTGAACATCTTTATCTGATTTCCAAAGTCGGGGTAAGGTCTTAATCGGCATTCATAACCCGATGAAGACATCTGGATTTTTGCCCAATCTTTTAAATCTTTGACGCATGTGAACACCTTACTCTGTTTTTTTAGCCTGGGTGCCAGACGAACTTAGCCCCACCCACACAAAAAATTGGTCGTGAAGTTGGGTCTGGGGTCGCTTGGCTATGTCCGAACAAGAGCTGTTCTGACCAAAGAGCGTTTGGGTTGAATTTGTTTTCAACAAACAACATACTACGTTGCTCTGATAGGTTGTAGGTCTATCCAATTGAACGAAGAGGCATTTTTTTCCGGTTCTGTTGAAACACGCTCCATACTCACAGCCCAACGGAGCGGTATCAGACTCATATTCTGACTAGAATTATGAGTATGACAACGTCAGGCTACTGTTTTCTTGCAGTTTTTGGAAACTGCACATGCCTGCCACTTGTTTTGAAGTCACAGCGTGTATGACTAAACAATTGAGCCTACCTAAACAACAACATACATTAAAGACATCTGCATTTTGAGATGGGTATAGATGGAGCTAGCGTACTGAGCGTAGATGCCTGAATCATAAGATTACAATGTTGGCTACTTTCCGTTACTAGTTAAGGTAAAATCAACACGGTTGTAATTTGATTCTGCATCAAATAGGCTACCTAAAGTAACATCATTTGTACAATAACATCTTACAATAAGCTATCTTCAAACGAAAAGCTAAATTACGAGTTGCTAACAGGGAGAGAGGATAACTTTTTACTTTTTTTGCGGTGCTAGCAAGCTCGTGCAACAAAGTTGTTACTTAGAAACAAGTAGCCTATAGGAGCTAGATGCCGAGCAGAGGTTTGTAATATGTAGCTAGCCTAACCAGTACGATTTAATGTGTTGATTGAATAAAACATACAGCAGTAGGGCCGACACAGGAGGACACGGTGACACTGGCAGAAGGATGATGGGGTGCATGTTGTCCGTGGAGCATACAACGATTAATAATAAGAATCATGTAGATGAGTTTATTGAGTAATCACATTACTAATTAAACGTGTACGGAGTACTCGTATTATTGGCATTCAAACCGACAATGGCTAGTAATCGGGATCGGATTCAGAGAAGCTGAAGAGATAAGTCACCTTAGCTGAGGTGCACAACAGGCTTCACCATTCTTGCCGTCATCTCAGATGAGAGGGAACAACTTTGTAACCTGAGTCCGAGTCAAGATATGTGTACCTGTGCCCCAGTTAGGGGTGTCACGATACCAAAAATTCAGTAGTCGGTGCCAATACCAGTCAAATAACACGATTCTCTATGCCAATTTCGATACCACGGTAAAAAAAATGATTTTCTAAGATTCCATGTACTTGAAATTGAAACATGAACTTCTTAATTAAAAATATTTAAAAAATAGCTAAATGTCATAAGACATACAAAACATGTGCAATAGAGCATAGCACAACATAATAAAGTGCAATTAAGCCATTCAGCCAACAAGATGAACATGAGTTTACCTTCTAACCAAGGTAGGCTATAGGCTAACGTTACAAACTACAGCATAGCTAAGATATACTACATACATAACATAATCCATTATAACACACGTTCCCACCATCTCGAACATCATGTAACGTGTATTTCAGTATGACGGATACAAAATTAAATAAAAAGTGCATTCTTTGGGTGTATTCAGAATTTCACCGCGACCACAACAAACATTTATTTATTTTGTAAGATGCCAGATGTTAGCATCGGTGCTGCACCTCTTCTGGAACCGAATCAGAACTCACCTTTAATTCTTTAAACAAATCCGGATGACGATCTTTCAGGTGCTTATAAATTGGAAGTGTTACCTCCCTTGGTCTGAAGACCACGGTAGCATCTTTTGCATAATGGCTTCTGCGGATTAATTATAATGCCACGGTCATCTGCCTCAAACGCAAAGTATTTCCAGACACAACTTTTTGTGCCTTTCTTGTTAACCAGTCGAGGTGGGGCAATCGCTGCAGCTGCAGTTGCGATCTTGTTTTTCTGAATCTAAACGTCGACTGGAACACTCCTGAATACTGCCCCCATCAGTTCCAGAAGAGGCGCAGCACCGAATAGGCATTGTCTGTGTTTTGTTATTTTAAAATCGAAAGGTATCGTAAGTATCGGTTCTACTGACATCCCTAGCCCCAGTAGAGATTTATGTTTAGCAATGCCTCTGAACTACAACCTGAATGACTGATAGATTACCACTTTTTAATATATCACTCATGTAGCTAATTGTATCATAACCAATTCACAATTTATTGCCTACATCGAGGATTGAACATTGTCTTTTCTTTTGAAATTTGCTTTTAGCTCTATCCTGGTGGATGCCACAGATAGCTAGGACCTAGTGCCGGTGTGTTCCAAGCTAACTGGTTCCCCAGCTGGGCATTCACCCATCAGTCTTCCTCTATCACCTGATTCGTCACAAATTCACAAACATATTACTGGCGATTTTCAAGTCGGATGTTGCAATAGTTGTTGTTTTTGCACATGGGATCGACTCCCACTTGAATATTTTATTTTCTTAGCTTCCATTTATTATGGCGTGAATGGCTGTAATGTAGTGCTGTGCTCACTACATTTGTTCAGAATATAAAATTATGAAATTAATTGATTTCAAAAGATATAGCAAAGAAACAGTCAGTCATAGGCTACACAAAATCGTTGTGTTACGCGTATTTTGATCGTATTGTCTGGGTTAGCAGCGACTTTCTGAATATTAATTTGGCTCCCACTGGCCACAATTAGCCCCCCAGTGGTGGAATCAACTCCCCACCTCCATCAGAGACACTGACTGTCTCCCCACCTTCAAGAAAAGGCTCAAGACACACTTGTTCCGGAAATACAACAGTACCTAGGAAAGATCTGCTGGATGTTAGTTTCCTCCAGGATCACAATGACTCTTACTTACAGACTTGCTGCTCTTGTTGGTTAGCTGTAACTGATTTTAAATGATTGTACTCGCTGTGAAGTAGTTTACTGTTGCTTGCTTTTCCACAGGTACACTCTTGCACTTTTGAGGTCCATGTTGTTTAATTGGGTGTGCCACGAGTCGTGGCGCATCCTTTGTTATCTCACATATATATTATTATTATTTTTATTATTATTTTTGCCCCCCTAAGGATCGGTCAATATTTGGAGTACATAGAAAACGACAGTGTCAAAAGTTTCGTCTTGGTCTCGATTGCGTTGGCATTACTTTTGTTTACGTTCCATTGCACAGTTTAGGAGGATACAACGTTTTTGTGGCATAAAGTTGATTTTGTCGGCAAAGGGTAGACTACTCAGTTATAATAGCCTACGTCACAGCGTCGGCACATGTTAGCAACGACGCATTAGATACGACGTGCATAGAAGACTGTTGCACAGCAAAGATGGTATCGTGCCGCCCCCCTAGCATCCGTCAATATTTTGATTACTTAGAAAACGTCATGTCAAAAGTTGGTAGCCATTGAGTTGCTTGTCTTTTTATTTACCTGGCTAACTTGCTAGCCACAGTCACTGACGCTACTAACGTCACGAAACACGCGTGACTACCTCTAGCAGAACATTAGTTTAGCAGCTTGTTAACTTCTGGGAGATAGCTAGGCTATAGCTTTAACGCTACTGCGAGGCAGCTGCAGAAACACCACAAGCAAAGAGGCCAGGGTGATAACTATTTACTCATTTTACTCTGTGATATGAAACACAATTGTGAAGTGTAATGTACAATATAAGCTGATATTATTGAGGAACTACATCTACTTTCGGAAACGGTAGTCTACTATTTCACTGAAGCATTAGCATCATGACATTAGCCTATGTTGCCCGGGCAACACATAGGCCTACTACAGCGGTCTATGATGCATCTGTTTTCAATCGTTAAAATAAACATTACTCACAAATACATTTTCGTTGTACGATTTATTATGACATTAGATTACAAGTAAACGATTTGTTGGTGAAATAATCATTACCTGTGATTTCAAACCAGTACTGCAACGCTGTAGCCTACGCGAGACACTAGCTAACAAAAACATCCACAGCTGTTTACAGTAGGAAGTCAAACGGCGACAGAACATGTTCGGCACTCTCTTAAATCAAAGGATATCAATAGGTGAAACTGTCTGACTACTAACCCGAACTTGATTGACACAGCCTAAACTTGTCAATCTGTTCATGAAAGCAATATTTAATTTCAGCCTAAACCGTACAACGGAACGTTCAACCAACGATCGCCACCAAGACGAACACTGTAGTAGCTCTATACAATTTACCGGGACAGCTTCTCCACAAAGGGCTATATCGCATTTTGCGTTGTTACTGACAATGATCGCTATTGAGCTTTTTATGCATGAGCGATTTTCCACTAAATAAATGTCAAGCTTATTTACGTTTTTGGGGGCATGGCATAAGTTAGCAGACATAGAGCTACTGTTTGAATCGCGATTCCATCTGAAATATTTCCAGTGATAACGTTGTTACAGTAGCTTCTTTCCAAGGGTGTTCTTAATGAATTATTATGCAATAGACTATGAGTAGGCTAAATGCTTGAAAATATCACTAAAAGGGAAAAACTTAAAGGGACGGACGAGCAGGCACACCCTCACAATTTCCCCAGAAATTGTATGCTCTCTAGTTGTAAACTGTTTAACTTCATGCTCTTATGATTCTTCCCTTTGGCACTTATTTTTGTTTTTTCACAATGTATGCTTCATGTTTGACTACCTGCAATGTTGGGGATATCTCGTTGTTATGATCAGTGACCTATGCACTTTTGTAAAGCTCTCTCTCGCTTTGGATAAAAGCGTCTGCTAAATGAATACATGTAAATACATTTTTAATATGTGGTGTCAGAAGGAGCTTTGATGTTGTGGTATACGGCTATTGTCTCGATTAGTAGCCTACTTTCGGGTAGTGTCTATGGCAACCAGTTGTCTTAGAAGAAGCCAAAACAAGATGTTACCTGAAGGCCAATTTAGTTAATAAATACGTAACGATTCAATTAATATCTTATGAGCAAGAATAGCTCGCAGTGTAAAGCAATGGGCTTTGAAGTAATAAGTATTTTTGCTCTAGTGCGATCAGGGGCGGTTTTAGGCACGGGCGACCCGGGCAGCCGCCCGGGGCGGCACTTTTTCATGACACGTGGGGGGCGGCACGACCACTTAATCATCTGGGCCGCGAAGCGGTTTTCCATTATTTATCATATAACTCTGTGGGGAATTGGCAAATTAGCGCCCCCTGCAGCTGCAGGCGCCCCTGCTTGCTAAGAAGGTGCCGTCTACAGCTCATGTGTGAGAAGGGGGAAGGGGGAAGGGGAGGGGGCGCGGGCGCGGGCGAAAAGTTCACCTCTGGGTCTCCCAAAGGGAACGGACAAGGGGGGGGGACGGGGGGATCCACTGTAGGCTATAGAGCAATACTCTAATGCAATTAGTGGGCTTAAGTCAGTCACACCTCGACTTTCTTCCAAATAACGTACATTCATAACATTATAATTACAGGCCTATAAATCCTGCACGTTTTAGTTTTTCTGAATTGTGTGAAATGGCTAATACAAATAAGTAATACAGAACGATTATGTGTCACCAAGGGCAAGGTGAATTGGTTTAGTCTTAACTTCTGTACGAGTGACAGTGTTGGGGGATGGGAAATGTGTTGATTGTCGAGTGCAAAATAAGCACAGAGATGGACAAGAAAAGGTCAAAGCCGTCAGGTGCCCAATTTCGAAAAAAAAGAAAAGAAGAAGAGGAGAAACGAGAAAAACATAAAGGTATGCCACTATGTTCTCTCTGTATGATTACGGTATCAATGTCATGAATTAAGGGCTAATGTTAATTGATGGGTATAACTCTTACTTTTGTTAGCCTGCTATTATGCTGCCTATGCTTATACAACAATAATTCGGTTTTAACTCAACAAACACGAGATCTAATTTCACGATAAGATTGTGCTTTGCAACAAAACTGTTACAAGTTCAGTTATTATTTATTTCCATCATTTGGGTTAACGCTGGGCCCTGTAATTAGCCAACGGAATGTTCATATCTTCTGTAGGCAGTTTCAAAGACGAACATTTGCGTTTTGCTACAACTCTATTTCGTGACAAAGTATAGTTTACCAGTCATAACTTGAAGTGTGCCATGCATAGAATTCGAGGCAGTAACCAAGCAGCTAATTGTTCCTCCCTGAAAGATAGGTTAATATAGCATCTAATGCCAGATATTTAGCATGTAAGGCAGTAAGGGCATGTTTATTTTAATTTGTAATACATGGATGTTTTGTCTAAGAGTTATATTGTAGCCTGTGGTCTTTTGATGTCAATTTCAGGGGCACTTCTAAAATATTTTGGAGCATCCTCTGCCACTGGTCAGGATGAGCCACCCACCTCCCCCACTAGACAGGACTCTGCTGTAGTCTCACTGCTTCAGGATGGGGAGCAGCCATCTACCTCATCAGCTACACAGGCCTCTTCTGGAATGGTCTCGACCCTTCAGGATATTTGTATTTGTATATTATTCTTAATATTTTATATTATTATATGGCAACGACAGTACGAGCCTTCTGATTGGCTAATGGGTAGTCATGCCAAACCCGTATTGACCAGCGGTCCAATAAGTATTGTTATTGCCCTCCTCTGACGTCATCTTCAAAATTCGGTTCGGTCATGCCGGGAAATATCAAACCTCGACTTTGCCGTATCAACCTCGCTGTCGCTCGGTCGATACGTTCAAGTCTCGTTTGATATTTCCCGGCATGACCTCACTCTCGGTTAGTAAGTAGTTATTATTGTATCTCTGCTCTTATTTGTATATTATTCTTAATATTTTATATTATTGTATCTCTGCTCTTGTTCATTTTTTTCTATATCTGATTGTATATATTTTTGCCACTCTTATGTTCTAACTTATACTGTGTTGTGTTTCTCTTTACTTATATAGTTATAATAAAAACATTTAAAAAAAAATATATTTTTTTTTGCCAGCGGGGCGCTCGGAGGGGGGTCTCGCCCGGGGCGTAATTCCATGTAGAACCGCCACTGAGTGCGATCGAATCCCACTTCATGCGAGCATGCAAATGTTTTATTTAGTCTCCATGTATTTAGTAGTGAATGGATTTAATGTAGTGTGCACGTAGCCTATACTTTCATACTTTCATATTCGCCTCAGCAAATATGAGATCCGACTTGAAAATCGTTAGTAATATGTTTTTGAATTTGTGACAAATCAGGTGATAGAGGAAGACGGATAGGTGAACGCACAGCTGGGGAACCAGTTAGCGTGGAAACCAGTTGGGCAACAACACGTTATTACGCCATCCAATAAAAAACGAACCAGGTCTCAGGAAATTCCACTTTTATCTATTTAAGATATGATGAATAAAAAACACAGCCCATTATAATTAACTGTAGTTATTATTATCAAACCTTTTCGGCGAAGCTTGGTGTCAGGTTGAGTAACTACTAGTATGTCCAACAACCGTTGCAGTCGCGCACTCTCCTCATTTGAACGATAAATCTCCTCTTCGAACTCAGCAAACGATTTTTCAGCGGCCACGATTATCTCCAAAACTGCCGTCGTTAACCGCTCAGTGAGAAAATCCCTGAACATTTCTAGTTTAGACATTTTCGTGGTGAAAAACTTGGAAACTTCAGCTGGAGGAAGTTTAATTTTTGCTCGGTCTTTCTAGCCGGATGTAAACAAGTCAAGCTGTTCCGGTGATAACTGATCAGTTCACTGTAGTGATAGGGATTCCGGTTATTTTTCGTGAGTCGGCTCGTTTGACTCAGTTCACTGAAAAGAGCCATCTCTTGGCTCCAAACGGCTCTTTAAAAAAATTAATGACTATGATAGGTGTGAAAATAATTCGAATTAAATTATTAAATTAAATCATACTCTACCTTAACAGTTTTAAAAGAAAGAAAAGTTTTTTGAAGTGAAAGAAATTAGACAACTGTGATTTTCTAAAGAAGGAAACAAACAAGGAAACAGATTGTAATTTCTGGCATGACTAATAGGAGTTGAATATCAAATGAATTGAATTATGGAAGATCATAGGTGATACCACAACTTAAACCTTTCGCATAGCATGATGAAGAGATGGATCAAAACGTTAACAGATTCTATACAAATACTAACTAGAAAATAGATATTTTTTGCTAAGTTCTGTTCCAGGTGAAGCAGTAAATCAAAGAGTGGAGGATTTGAACGAGGAGATTGTGTATTGATTAAAGATATCAAAAGAAAGAACTGGTCCAGCCAAGGTGGGAAGGACCATATCAGGTACTGCTCACCACACCCACTGCAGTCAGAATAGCGGAGAGGACGTCTTGGATACATTGATATAGGGTCAGGTTAGTTACTCACCAACGTCTCTTAAGGCCCAAGTCTGACTACAAAGGGGAGTCTTTTCTTGAAGGCCCGTCTCAACATCAGTGAAGAAACCAACGGCAAACAGAGACTTAGGGTGTGAACTAAGTAAGCAGGGAAAGGTAGAAAGGATGGGTGACCTATTTGACAATGTAAGAGCCTCTTCATTTACTGTTCTCTATGGTTAAAAGATTAAATGATCTGCAAGGGAAGATATTGATTAATTTGTTTGCTCTACTAGAAGTTCATACTGATAACATTGATTTTATTTTTCTGGAAATGATAAAGCTGATGTGGCGTAAAAGAGGCAGCCATACAGGTGTCTTAACATTAGGAAATGTGGATGTGACTTTCTTGAGAGATATGCAGGAAGTTTCACCAAACTGGTGGGTTATGTAAATTCAGAGGTGCAACTTATGTTACTAAGGAAAGGAATCTATTTTGTTATGTGCTGATTTGAGCCATGGGATGAATCATGTCTCAAACAGGAGGGATGGTGATAACGAAAGTGTTTATGGCAAATGGATTTACAAACTATACAAGAAAAAACTTTAAGAAAAACTTTTTTAGCATGCCCTATTTGAGAGAGAACAAGATATGCATGAACTTCTTTTGAGCTAAAGAAATGTAAAGATTCAGGAATGGAGCGAGGAGTCAGTTGCTTTCAACTGACCACTGTGAGAATGTAACTTTAATACTGTGTAGTCTACTACGTTCTGAAATTCACAGACAGGCGAGAGATGCTGTCCCAATCCAGTGAGAGGTCACTGACCTAAGGAGACTGGATTGTGGGGGTGGATTTGACACGTGAAGTCCTGGAAATGACAGAGGTGAACAGGGTCATTCCTGGTTAGTTTCAGAGGAGATGGCATAGTACACGTGAGTCGAGCGTGCATGTTGGTTGATGATGTCAATTTAAGGAGAACTCCGCGCTGTGCCTATAGTACAGTGTGTTGAGGTTGCCGTTTGAATCAACTAGACTACATTTTCTATGAGAAGATTACACAATCACCATGCATACACAATCATGGCATCCGTTTCAGCAAATTGGACTTGTGTAAGATAGTGACAATATACTTGTTTAATTAGTGACACAACCTACAATTGGACATATTAATTTTAATATGGAAACGTTTTTATTTTCAAAATGTAACAATGTAACATAATAATTTGTTATACAATATTTATATTATGAAATAATTTATAAATATCCATAGTTACTAACATAAGGCGTAGTTAAGTTAGCTTCTTGAAATGATCCAGTGCAAAAAGTTCAACCCCCCCCTCCCCCTTAATTTAGGTCAAGATGTCTCCCCCCATTCCCACAAAAAGCCAATCTCAGCAGCTTTGAGAATATGTTTAGGAGGAAACTTTCTGAAAAACGTGTCTCCTCATGTGTCCATACAGAGAACTATTTGTAGAAAAGAGTTTGCTACATTTCTGACATTGATAAGGTTTCTCTCCTGTGTGTGTCCTCATGTGCTCAACCAGACTATACTTTAAAGAATACTGTTTGTTACATTGTTGACATTGATAAGGTTTTTCTCCTGTGTGTGTCCTCATATGAATAACCAGATTAGCCTTCTGGGCAAACTGTTTACTACATTCCTGACATTGATATGGTTTCTCTCCTGTGTGTGTTCTCATGTGAACAAACAAAACATTTTTGTCACTGAAGATTTTGTTACATTGTTGACACTGATATGGTTTCTCTCCTGTGTGTGCCCTCATGTGTGTAACCAAACTAGAGGGACAATGAAATGATTTGTTACATAGTTCACACGGATATGGTTTCTCTCCTGTGTGTGCCCTCATGTGTATAACCAAACCAGATGGATGACTAAATGATTTGTTACATTGTTGACATTGATAAGGTTTTTCTCCCGTGTGTGTCCTCATATGAAGAACCATATTACCCTTCCGAGCAAACCATTTACTACATTCCTGACATTGATAAGGTTTCTCTCCTGTGTGTGTTCTCATGTGACCAAACAGAACTTTTTTGTCACTAAAGATTTTGTTACATTGTTGACACTGATATGGTTTCTCTCCTGTGTGTGCCCTCATGTGTGTAACCAAACTAGAGGGACAATGAAATGATTTGTTACATAGTTCACACGGATATGGTTTCTCTCCTGTGTGTTTCTTCATGTGTATAACCAAACGAGAGTGAAGACTAAATGACATGTTACAATGTGGACACCGATATAGTTTCTCTCCTGTGTGTGCCCTCATGTGAATAACCAGACTATTCTTCCAAGAAAACCGTTTGCTACATTCCTGACATTGATACGGTTTCTCTCCTGTGTGTGTACTCGCATGAAAAACCAAAGCACTTTTTCTACCAAAGGTTTTGTTACATTGTTGACACTGATATATTGTTTTTCCTGTGTGACGTCTCTGTGGTATATGTTCCCTTGGAAGATCCTTATTGTTTTGTGTTCTGTTCAGAAGAAGCAGCTCTCCTCCATGTTCCTCCTCCAAACTCTGAGCTGTAGGACAGTCTGGAGCTTCAACAGAGAGGGGCTGAGAGTCACTGCCTGGTTCTGGTGCTGCATAGTCTTGTACATGAGGCTCTGCTTTGATTTGCTCCTCAGTTGTGTTGGTGGGTAGAGAGTCTCCTTCTCTGTTCTCCACTTTAACAGTTTGGTCAAGATGTGAACATTCAGAAAAGCCTTCCTGATCCCAGTCATGTTTCACACTGGTAGAAGTGAACATGGAGTGTGTAGTTTCAGACTGCAGTCCTTGGAGCTGCTCTTCCTCCTGACTGGTCCACAGCTCCTGTTCCTCTTTAATCTGTGGGGGCTCCGGGAGAGAGAGCTGCTGCACATCTGGGGAGAAGAAGAGTATGTTTGCGATCAACTTAGGTTATTATGCAACCCAACATGTCTGACCGTTAAAACCAGACCAGTTGTTGTGATCTTCAGGGGTTAAAGTGAAGGAAAAAAAAATCTGCACAGGGTGAACAGTGGCTGAGAAATTGTGAATGACAAGTCATGTTCCACAATAAATGTGCACAAACGTATTTTGTATTTATAAGTCGCAGACAAGGTCAGTCATAGACAACGTTGTGTCAGCTGTAACAGTTGCTCCCGGCAACGTTGTGGTAAGTTTGAGTGCACGGGTAGCGGCTCTATGACAAGACGAGCAAGCACCTTTTTACCCCCCGCCGGCATATAGTAGCTTCCTCGAGCAAAATGTGCAGAAACAAGCTCCAGGCTCTCTCAGTTTCTTGCACCAACTGCCAAACGGCTCGTCGTGTCTACCTTCTTCTATCCACGCCCAGCGCCATTTATTTTTGAGTCATTTATCTATGGGTAAGACATCATCCCCAGGCTTCATGAATTTGCGCTCCATGCTTTCACCGACAACGTTAACGGGATCTCATTCACACTGTGTTGCCAGGACCCGCCCTGCTCTGCTTCTGATAGGCTTGGAATGTTAGTTATAACGGCGTTCCTCTCATATGATTGGTAGGTGAAATCAATTGACTCGAAAATATTAAACCGCATGCAAGTTCCCCAAAAAAGGTGTTCTCATGGCCGCACGCCTGCCGGATGTCCGCATATGCTCCCAAAATTGTATCTGTATGACTCATATTTCTGCGAGTGCAAATCATTGTTATGATGCGACCTGCTTTAATTTCGTACAAAACGCTTTTGTAATTAGCCTACTGCACAGTGCCTGCTGTGAGCTGATACAGTGACCGGTCTACCTATCTATCCAAAGGTACATAACCAGTTAAAGCTAATATTTATGTTCTTAACTTGAATGCAGATTTTTGTGAAGACTTTTTTTTTAAGGTAGGGCTCTACAGAGTATTTCCCTTGCATTTGCCACAGAAAATAGGTATGTGCAAACCTATTATTAATAGTTATCGGAAAATAAATTACCAGCAATGTGTGCGACTAAAGATGACAAACTATCGTAATCTGTTTACCCCCCGTTTAAAGTCCCACATTTCACAAGCGGTAGCCTATGCGCCAACACAGTGATGTGATGTTTTATGTGATGATGCAGTCCAGTCAGAGAGAGAAAGGTGAACAACACTGGGAGAAATATCAATCTTATAAATGAATGTCTGACTGCAGAGAATAACAATATGAGTCCAATGTACTTATATTCATGTTACATTAAGTTATAAAACCATTATTTTTTATAAAATGTTTGAGCAAGAATCTGAACCCCAAGTTGCTCCCGATGGGCAGGCCGGCGCCTTGCATGGTAGCTCGCTGCCGTCGGTATGTGTGAGTGTGAGTATGAATGGGTGAATGAGAGGCAAACATTGTAAAGCGCTTTGAGTGCCTCTAAGGTAGAAAAGCGATATATAAATGCAGTCCATTTCCCATATCCAGTCCTGTACGATACGTCTCTGTATTTGTACAGTGGGGCTGTCCCCACTCAGTCGACTAGTCGATTGTTTGGTCGATATGCTCTTGGTCGACTAAGATTGTTTTAGTTAAGCTGCCATATGGCAGTGTGAGATCTGATTCCCGCTTGAGTCACCATTGCTGAATTAAAGAAATGTTCTCCAGAAATTGTAAATGATATTATTTAAGACAAATAAAGCAACTCTAAAAATATATAATTTAAAAGAAAAGGTGGTACTATTTTCCCTCTCGTTAATCTGCGCTTTGTTTAGTTTTTTTGCACACGAGCACAATTGGCTGCCGAACTACAAACTCTGCCATAGCCTACTTTGTCGATGTATATTAGTCAAAATGGCAAATAAATCTATGGCATAGCAGCATTTCATTAAAGTACATTTACATTTACAAAGTACCGGGTGACTCGAAAAAACGTTTAATGCAAACTCTGCCAACAACGGTTTATTTTTCGTAGTTCGACGTCGAATATGATGTAGCCTACCACCTGAAAAACTTAAGTTGGCCTAGGCCTACTTTGCTCATGCTAACGCGCTGGGTTGAAAAATGAATATGATTGTAATCAGTGGCGGCCGGGACTTTGCAGAGCTCAACGCCCCTCCCCTAAATCCACTCAAAATGTATCTCCATCCTATCTTACACATTGCTGTCTACCTTCGTCTGTGGAGATGTTGATAATAACTTCCTCTCTGGCTCGTCCAAATAAGTGCACAATCTTCGGGTATTTTGTTCGAGCTTGTTCAGACAACAATTTATTGCTGCGCTTTTGAGCACCGCTTGCATATTTTCCTTTACTCATGTCTCTACCGTCATCGAGCAGAACGTAATGATTAGCATTTTTTAAATGTGCGCGTTCAATAGGCGTAATGGCGCAAAAGGCACGTAAAATATGCAAAAGCCATTGTCGCCAGACTTTTTGAGACTATTTAGCCCATGCAAGTGGATGAATATCTGTTACGTTGACTACATTACGGAATTCCTTTACCTGGCAGTTGAAACTTGGGGCTCTCAATGAGCGCCCTCAAAGTGTTTTCCTTGTTTTTTATATATATATTTTTAAATATAGGCCTAGTCTGTTTTTGGCTATGCAGGGCGGGGCCCTTAGGGCGTGGTGGCCCCCCCACCTCGCGGGGGCTGCGGGGGCTTCCCAGCCGCCACTGATTATAATAAGAATCACATCCAAATCGAATGACATTATCTTCTCCGGCCAAGACAACAAAATATTTCTCAGTTGCACCCAGGGCTCGAAATTAACTTTTTGGCTTACCGATGAAAAAAGTTACCAGCCAATAATATTTTTTACCAGCCAAAATTAAACCTGCCATTTCAGACATACTCTAACATTGTTTGACATAAACAACCTTTACCTATGATTTAAATATCATTCTAAATCACTCAATGGACAAAATCAACCAATTTTACTTTTTGAAACAATGTATTAATTCAGGGGGTTCCAGGGGCCTACTACTAGGCCTACTCTTGCTCAATGTGAGATGGGTTGTCCTTGTCCATGAGGTTTGGTCTTCGCATCCAGTGTTTCCCGAACATAGACTAATTTAGACACTTTATCCTGACTTTTTTTTAACGCTATCTAAAACACGCAGCGTATTTGTTCAGCTGCATTTCCTTTCCCGGCTCTTCCTCCGACTGTGTCATTCACGTGTCTCTCACATACACACACACACACAGTCACAACGTCATCACACTTTAGCAACGACGCTATGCGATATCAGCGACCCTTCAGCATTAGCATCGTAGCGAAGTCTAGGAAAGTTGAGGTTACTTTTCGCTAGGTACCTACGAACATGTCTTAATCTGCTAGACAAGCTTCCCCATCGTTCTTTTGGTGAGGTGTCTCACGAGCCCTACTTACCCGGCCGTGGAGCCGACCAGCTAAATAGTTATTTAGCACTAGCGTTGCTATACCTGCACATATGCAGAAATTGTTTACAATATTTTCAGGCTTCAACCAGTGCTGCTCAAGCATAAATACAGGGTCAAGTGATAGATTCGTTAGGCATTGAAGAAAGAGTAGGAGAGGAGGACAGCATCCAACATAGCTAATACATATATATTTAATTTAAAAAAAAAGTTATGTGTAACAAACCTAGCTGCCGCCTAGACTGTGCGGTCTATCTGGCGACGCACTCACTCAAATTTCAAGACTTTCGTGACCCAAATCAAAATTCTGATGTGACAGATCAATGGGGAAGTTTTCTCTCTTAAATGCTGTCATCCTCGACCTTTTTTGTCTTTTTAAATCGAACTATTTGTATTATCCGTGTCATTCTCTAGCTGTTATAAAGGCTATCTTCCCAGTTTTATGCCACCTAGATGCGCGCACAACTGTTCGTGTTGGCGTTGCATGCTTTTATTAACCATGACGGGCGCGGTAGTCGGAAGCTGTACTCCGCAATTTCACTCGCCAAATGGCGCGGCATCGGACACAATTTAGTCGCCAGCCCAAAAATCTACACGCCATTGGCGCTCGGCGGGTGCCAATTTCTAGCCCTGGTTGCACCGTTCCCCACTCGTTTTCTACGTAAGTTCGATCAGCGCGCCCTGATGAATTGCATGTTAAACAATATTTTACATTTGTAGTACATTGTAAGAGATAATACATAATAACCAATCATTTTGTATTATATCGGCATTCGGTAACAACAGGACTGGTGACACGAGACATATTATCAGTAATTAGCTTATTTTATAGAGGCTGAATCTGGAATGTCTAGCAGCTACATTGAGTCAGATCAGGAAAATGTTTGTAGCCTACATTTATGTTTGTCTAGTTGTCAATCTCCCTTCTTACATATGTATTTTTTTTTCATATAATCTCTTAGAACAGTGAGGTAAAATACCACACAAAAGGGTTTGATGAAAAACATTATAACATTTATAGAAAAAAAACTGTTCAAATCAAGTAGATTTTCAGACGTGTTTAGTCAAGTCTTGGTCGACCAAAGAAAATCTTAGTCAGGGACAGCCCTAGTGTCTAGTACATAGTGAGTCTTATAGTGGCCCTATTGTACAGAGACATTAATAGAAAGAATAAGGCCTGGCGCAGGGTTGCCGACGTTGTCGGTGCTCCTGGTGTTTTTTTTGTACTTTCAAATTCAGTTTTGTCGCATTACGTAACTTTGTTCTGTGGTAACTAGCTAGCCCGGCTGGGGCTCCCTAGTTGTATCGACAGATTAATAGAGACTTCGAGTAATATAATACAACGTTTTTACACTTGTCTATAAAAAACAATAATGCGAAATAAATGTACGTAAACCCAAGTCTGCACACTTTGCCATGACGTTATACGAACAGTGACTTTAGAGAACTACAACTCTGCATTGATCTGTCTGATGCCCCCGAGCGTGTTGCACTGTGGGAAGGCGAGCGATGGCCAGCGATTCGCCTCGCTGCAGTGTAAACGCACCGTTAGGCTAGTGCCCAAAAAATTCTAAAGTAGGCATTGGTCAACGTGTGATTTTGGTGGTAGGTTATGTGCTGTTCCACTATAGAAAGCTGTGATTACCTGTGATTTTGGTGGTAGGTTATGTGCTGTTCCACTATAGAAAGCTGTGATTACCTGTCACTCACCATTAAAAGCATTCTCTCGCGCACCCCCGGTGGTCAGTCTGCGCACCACCAGGGGTGCGCAGACAGTTGGGGAACCACTCATCTACTGATCGGCGTTAACAGCGTTAATCTAGATTTTTTTAAATCTATGCCTACCTCTAATATATATATATATATTCATTTTAAGCGATTTGATCAATGTAGCACTGTAACGCTAGCTGTAATTAGGGATGGAGATCGATACCCGGTTCTATAAGGACCCGGTTACTAATTTCCCAAAACCCGAAGATCAATAAGGTCCGAGCTTATCAATACTGCCAGGGGTTAAATTGGGATTTTCTATGTGGGGGGGGGCTCTGACCGAGGGGCAAATTTCACAAATCTTTTGTGGATTATGCAGTAAATAACAGGCATGAAAACGGGTCAGGGGTGAAAAAGATATTACCCCTCTAAGGGGGTCCGGGTGCATGCTCCCCCATAAGAAAAATGTAATATTCCATATTTGAAAGCATCAATCTGATGCATTTTGAGATACTTCTTTAGCCAACCTGGGGAGAGCTGGAGAAACGTAACTTCAGCCATGAGTCATGAGGCTAGTTAGAGACTTCCATGCTTAATGCGAGCGCGCATAGCGCGCGAGCACATTTTTTTGGCTGATTTGAGCGAAAAATTGTTTTTGGAACTTGATGTAAAACAAACAAACATCCGTTTGTCCAATTGGTAAAACATTGTCTAGTGAAGGTAATACGTTTACGTTTCTTAGCTTGGTTTTCCATCTTTATATTGTCTCTATAGCTAGCTTTCCTTCTGTCAGTGTCACTGTCGTGTGTAAGCGGCACTAAGGGCTGCATAGACGTTCATTTTATTAGTAGGCTAGTAAAAAAAATTATAAGGCAAGCGGCCCTCCGGCCCAGAAGTGCTTCGGCCCATCGGGAAATCTCCCGGTGCTCCCGATGGCCAGTCCGGTAGACCACCTTACCTTCTGCCTTGTCAGTCCCCTCACCTCAAAATCTAGCTCTTTAAAGACGGTAGCGTAAACTTATAATTTCCGTGCGCGATATGCCTACTTCTCAAACTTGCTCCAGATGTCTGGGCCAGCCTATCCCTACCATTATTTAGAATTGTGTTTTAAAACAACATAGATTTGCAATGGAAAAGTTGTAAATGAGTAGGACAACATTGCTCGTGATGGATTAGGCAGACTGCCAAAATCGGCTGGAGCTGCTGTGCAGAACTCCAGACCCGGCCGCTTAGCCCCGGCCCAATTTAACCTCTGAATACTGCTATCGAGACTAGTGGGTAATATAATGTAACGTTAACTTATGTATTGAGAGATAATGGTCAGGTCATTTTAAACAAATCACTGGTGCACATTAACATTCTCTTGTGTTGTACTAGGGGTCCACTGTTAGCTAAATAGGCTACGTCTAAATACGTTTCAAATATCACATCAACATAGAGCTAATTACCCTAGCTAGCTAGAGGGGAAACTTACGAAAAAATTGCCAGATAACGAATAGCAGTCTAGCCTATTGCTAACGCCTGTCTAGATTATCTATTGGAAGAACTGGAGAAGCAGGTGCTCTTGCGTTAGCAAGCTAAACTAGTTTACAGTAGGTAGTCTAGGTGTTTTCGCTATCTAGCTGTTCTTGCATTCCTTGCAAATCTGCGTTAATAAAATGATGAGATAGAGCTGGCTAGTCTAACTACAGTGGTGGAATGTAACAAAGTATTTTTACTTCGTTACTGTACTTAAGGCCCCAAGAATGACTTGTGGATATTTCAATGCCTTTCCGGTATACCTCAAAAAAGGAGTTGCTAGCATTCAAGAATTCGCCTTCGAATTTAAAGAAGCATATCGAGGTAAGCAGAGTTCTTGCTATGCTAAGTTAATTTCCCTGACTTTTTGAAAAAGAATATATATTTTTTATTCGGTTACTGACATGATATTATAGGCTACTGTTATCTAGCGAAATGCATGTTGACATACAGTAATAGCATCAAAATAACATGATTGTAATTTTATTATTTATTTAATGTAGCGGTAAGATAAAGCTGGTAGGTTAGCTATGTCAAGCTAGCGTGATAGCTCGACCTAATGGTCTGCTTGGTACAGACCTAGACATGGAGAGACAACCCATTTGCGTGAGTACTTTTACTTTTAATACTTAATGTAAATTTAAAAGTAAGTACTTTTTACTTAAGTAGGATTGTTGATGTAGTACTTTTACTTTTATTTTCCTGGGTACTTGTACTTTTACTTAAGAACTAAACTTCAGTACTTCTTCCACCACTGTCTAACTAACATTGACATGATTTGCTTGTTTCCTAATCAGTGATTTAGAAGACTGTACTGTTAAAACTAAGAACATTTAAGGTAGCGAACTAACACGTTAGCATGCTAGTGCAGCTAGCCTAGAATACCGTATTTGTTCGATTAAACCTCGCCCTCAAATAAACATCGACCCCGAATAAACGGCGGACCAAAAATGAACAATGTGTAATAAATTTAAGTTTAATCGAAGGAAAACGGTAATTAAGAACAAATAATAACTGACGATGCCGAGGGGCCCCCAAATTCATTCTGCTTAAGGCCCCATAAAGGCTTGGGCCGGCCCTGCTGAAGGGTCGCTGATATCGTATAGCGTCGTTGCTAACGTGTGATGTATATTATAAGATTCCGGTTATAAAATCCACTAAGTATATGCCAAAAAAACAAACTAATTTTGGCAGTTAGCCAGGGGGCCCCATTATCGTCCACCCTTTAGCTAACTTCATCGAAACAGAGGGAAAAAGCTAGCTAGCACTAGCAACTTTAAAATAGCTTAAATAGACTTAATGAGAGGTACTGCACATAACGTTAAGTAACATGGCATTTTCTTATGTTTGAGGTATAACTTGTCCAGTGGGGCAAGTACATTTCTCATCCACTTACCCTACAAAAAATCCCGAAAAGGCGGATGAGATGTGTCGAACATGAAGGGAACGAACGAGCCCTATAGAAGGTTTTCATAAGATCTACGACTCCAACTATTATAATGCTATCCATTATAACAATAGTAGGATAATTAGCCTTTAGGTATAGAATGAAATACCAGTCCGGGGTTACTCTTTCGGCTATTGCAGGCATTTCTAACCATAGAGGTAATATTAACTAGAGAGAGCCGAAATTGTCTTCCAAGATGGCGTCCCGATTCATTTCTATGAAAAGTGCTCAGTGGCGCAGTGAGGCAAGCGAGAGCGCAAAACGGACAGTGCCATCTTTCCACTTCCGTGTCTTCCGGTCTAAGCTAGGAAAAAAGTGAGCCCCTAGCTTTAAACAGGGGCTCACTTTTTTCCTAGCTCCGAGCTGGCTCCGAGACTCGTGCACGCTTGCAACTAGCTGTACACGTCAGTGTTTCCCACACATAGACTATTTCGTGGCGGTGCGCCACAGATTAAACACCGGCCGCCACACATTGAGTTTCGTTTTTTTTTACGCTATTACGAACACGCAGCACTCCGTGTCTGTCACTCACGCGTCTCACATACAAACGCACACACAGACCCTCCCCAAACTTGTGACCGTGGCTGCCCACAGACTGGCCCTTGCCTGCAAAGATGCATCAAATGATGTGAAATACATGGCCACTTTCAGAAACCACTTGCAGGACCTCTACCTGTATTTTAGAAACAGTGCAAACCGTACTGCCACTCTCAAGGCTGCATCCATAACCCTGGGTGTCAGTGACTTGAAGCTAAAGGTAATATTATTCTGATTCTGATACTAATAGTTATCTTCTGTCTATTCATAACTTATCATTATTGCATATGACATCTACAGGAAGTGAAGGACACATGCTGGCTCTCACAGCACTAGCCCATTAAGACCCTACAGAGGAATCTGAGTGCCATCCTTGGAGCCTTGGCAGAGGAGGCAGAGGTGCACAAATGTCCTGGGGCAAAGGGACTCAATACATTCTGTGCTACGTAAAGATTTGTGGCTGCCGTGTACCTCCAGGCCGATGTCTCTCTAAAATCTTTCAGAAAGCACATGAACATTTCTTACATATCAAAGAGCAGGTATGATAAATGTGCACAATCTAATTCAAATCTGCTTGATGTGATGCATTGAAATTATTGTTTGCATGCACTAAATGGCAGGAAATGTTTTTTTAAATTTAGGTTCCTCTGACAATACAGACTCTAAAAAATATCAAAGAGGCTGGACAAACTCCACTCCCTGGATCCTTCTTGTCTCGCCTCCATGAGGACCTTGATGATCCCCAAGGACTTGGAGCCTTTAACATACAGCACGAGGAGGAGAGGGATAGGAGAGGGCGAGAGGTCCAAGATGAGTCACGGGTGGGGAAATGGGCCAGATTCCAGCGAGAGGTAAATGATCATTTGCTTAGTGCATGAGTACAGCAGTCTTGTTAGGTGAGCTTCACTGTCTTCACATGTGACAACATTAAAAATTGATTAGTGCAGGCCTAAATGCCACATTTTAAAACTTTTTAAAAGATAATTATTAGTCCTGAACTGAACATACTGTCTGGTTTGGCCATTGATGCCTATTATCAAAACTGAGTGTAGGCTCTTCCTTAAAAAGATGCCAATCTTGTAATTGTAGATCATTCACCCGTACATAACTGGCCTGGAAAACAATCTGGAGAAGAGATTCCATAATCTGGACATCCTTGGAGCCTTCCATGTCCTGGGGCCACAGTCAGCTGCTCTAAAAGATGACACAGTGAATATCGCTCATCTGCAGACTCTTTCAAGGAAATGTTGCCCTCAACATGAGAAGGAAGTAATTCAGGAGTGGCTCTCGTTCAAGAACCATATCCTTACTGGGATATTCAAGGTGAGTGAGTGAATTGACCTGACTGTTCACTCACAACACACACACACACACTAATGCCATGACAAACCCTTATCTTTCAAGAACAAGAACCAGGAGGAGCTCTTGAGTTTACTGGCAAGTGAATTTGATGAGTGGGCCAACCTCTACCCCTGCCTGAGCCTTCTTGCGAGCATTGCTCTGGTTATCCCTGTTTCCTCTGTCAACTGCGAACGGGATTTCTCCACAATGAACAGAGTAATAGCAATACATTAAAATTCCCAACGTCTTTATATTGTTGCAGTTTGTATTGATAATAATTAGCATTTTGCTTTATCTTCAGGTGAAAACAGACCTCAGGAACCAACTACAGAGAGAACACCTGGCAGCTTGCCTGAGGATCTCCATCAATGGACCATCTCCTGAAGCCTTCCCATATAATAGGGCATTAGAATCTTTTTTTAGCAAGCCCCGCAAAATCCGTTGCTCTAACAAAAGTTGCAGACTTTGCTCATGCAACAAGTAGTATAGGGTGTGACATGTGTACAGAACTACAGTTTAGGGAAGTTCTATAAAGTGTGAATAATATATTTGTATCTAGGGATGTTGTTATTATATGACTTTACGAGGCCTTGTTTTAAATTAACGGCAATAAAGTTCTGTGCTAATTAATATTGAACGACTGAGATTCGGTCGGCCACCGGTCAGCCCCCACACATTGAGGTTGGATCTGTGGGAAACACTGCACGTCATACTTTACGACAACAAGTCGCGAGCTTGTGAGCTGGAGCTCATTGTAGAAAACTGTCAGAATGTGGTAGCCCCGATCAAGAAGCAGATACATGTGAACTTACGAAAATCAATACTGTAATATTATACGTGCGCAATGCCTATACGTTGTTCTTTTTGCTCCGTGTTTTTTGTTTGACTGAGCTTGTGTTGGATTAAAGAAACTGTAAGCTTGAATATCCTATCTGGCTCCGTCGTTGTTCGAGCTCGGCAAAGCAAGCTAAATTAAGCCTATATGCTATAGGCTATGTTA
Source organism: Mallotus villosus (assembly GCA_903064625.1). NCBI lineage: Eukaryota > Metazoa > Chordata > Actinopteri > Osmeriformes > Salangidae > Mallotus > Mallotus villosus. The sequence continues at coordinate 63,787 of CAEFZP010000045.1, forward strand.
CTATTATAATGATGATGAGTGTTGCTTACTATTGCTAGCTTATTGTTAATGCCATCGTTGTGGTGTTAACTGACAAAGTTCTAACAATATAACGACCATAACAATATTGTTTTTATCAGACATGATTCATTCATCTACGTCTTTGCTCCAGAATAACATGTTACGATATTATAACTAGCGTTATATTAGGCTATAATTAGCCTTCTTTGTCATGCAATGAGAATAATCGCGTTCATTAGCCTACAAAATGGTTAAATATGCTTTAAAATTACGGAAATAAACTCTACAAATAACCGTCATGTAGGCCTATAGACTATGTGCAAGCATTTGTAAAACGTGCTACAATTAAGGCAGGCAATTTTTGATTACCAAGTCCTTTCTCCTTGTTCTCATTGAGCTCAGGTAAATCAGCGACTTGCTGATGTTCCCTTTTGTGCTCGTCCCCTGTTAGTATCCGCGAACACGTTTCGAGGCAACTTTTCTTGACGTAAGCAAATAAATGGGGTGCTATTTTACCCAGGGCCGGCCCAAGGCATAAGCGAACTAAGCGGCTGCTTGGGGGCCCCCAAGAGCACATTAAGTTACAGTTTAATTTTAAAATTATATTATGTTAATGGTAATTATACAAATTTGCAATAAACTCAATATTATGTTGACCGGCTGGCAAGCAAGATAATAGCCTACTACTGGTTTAATAAATTATCTTGGGGGCCTGCCTTTGTCAGCACTCATACAGCAACATGACGTTGTTCATTGTTCGAGAAGAGCAGAGATCAGTCGGCAATCCCAATTTGAAACGGCAAAAAGCAATGTCACAAAAAAGGACATATTCCTCTGGCGCAGAGAAAAGAAAAAATAAGAAAACAGAGGAAGGGAAAAAACTGCCAGATCAAGGTACGTTTGCATGATTAATTACCGTATTTAACCATAAACATTAACTGTCTAGAGATAGATGCGTCAAACAAGCCTTCAACGTTAGCTAGCTAACTACAGTACTGCCCTACAAAGGCAAAAGACCGCAACTCACCGACGTGTTGAACTGAGAAAAACGACTTCAAAGTTTTTGTACTTTCAAAGTGTTGTCCTGCCAAATGTATTTTAGGTAGGACACTGGAAATCTAACAGTTTGATGTTTTAGTGATTACACGTTATCTAAATTATCTACATTAGAAAATGATGATCTTAAACTGCACTTTTGACCCCTATTTTGAAGTTACGGTAAATGACGGTAGTATACTATAGCCTATTAGTCAGTGGTCATGCCAAGGCAAAATACCGTAACTTCCGTTTCTCCGCTCGCTTAGCGTTAGTTGCTTATCACGATACAAACTCGGTATATTATAAGCCTATGTAACATACAGATGGTTGGCTGTCACAAGACTCGTGTTTTTGATTGAACTGTCAGGGTAGGATACTCACAAACGACTCATGTTTGGGATGTTTTGTGTTGAACGCCAGCGAGTAGGCTAGGCTAATGCTAGGTTTGTTTGTTGTTGCTATAGTTACCTATTAGTTAAAGTGAAACCGTAACTCGATTTGAAAGTTTTTGAGTGCCTTAAAACAAAGGCAAAACACCGTAACCTGATGATACGGCATTCTGCCTTGGTTTCTCAAAGCCAAAGCAGGCTTGGTGAAGACAACACCCTATTTTCTCCGAAAAACAGACAAGTTAATTTAAGATCTTTGGCCACATGATAAAGCAGACCTTAACTGTTCCGAAAATGATTTAGTTAAGGTCTTTTGCCTTTGCACGGCAGAGTAGAGCTAGCTATCATTTTAGTGTAACACTTAGACTAGCTATAGCTAACAAAATATAACAAAAGCTAGATCCCCCGTTAAAATGGGCATTTATTTTGCTAGTATGCATTCACCTAGGTGGATTTACTTAGGCGAATGCAGACTAGCAAAATACATTTCAAAATAAATTTCGATTGCCATTGAACTTTGGTAACTAGGCTACATTGTGAGCTAATGTAAACGAAGTTGACAGTTAAGCTAGCTAACAAAGCTAGCCTAGAGTAGCTTGCATAGATCCTACCATTTTGCAGTCATTGTTATAATATTCCAATATCATTATGCCTCAATTAACTAGTTATAGATTAAGAGTTGTGGTTTCAAGTGTACAGATGACTTGCTGCTGTGTAAAATCGTTTATGTTGTTAAAATAACATTCTGTTAAATCTACTATGTACTCATATGAATCTTCCCTACAATAGGAGCACTGTTGAAATATTTTGGAGCTGTGTCACAACCAACGCCACCAGCCCCAAGTGCCAGTGCTACAGTTGATGATACAGCAGGTCGGTTTTCAACAATCCAAGATCAATATATATTTATATTAATAAACCATAACTATTGTGAGATTTGTTTTGTTTTTGACAGACAATGATTGTTATTCAGCTTTATATTTTACTCTTTACCATTTATCTGTTTATTTTTTGTCATTTTGGAAGTATTTAATTTAATATAGTCAGTTGTGTAAGAAATAAGAAAATACCGTTTATCTTTAAGTTATTTGAAGTTGAATGTTTTGTACTTTTGCACATTGCTAGTTTAAACCATAAGACATTAAAGTGGTTACCTTGTGTACAATAGATGCATTGTCGGTTTATTTAGCTACTTTTCAGTACACCACATTAAGTACACCACTTAGTACTGTAAGACTTTGAATACTTAAAGTTCAAATCAACACCTGACCAATCTTGTGGGTTTGCTTCTGTTAAAATTAAAAACTGTATAAGGGTGAAAACATGCCAGGCAACTAATACAATTGCTAATTAGTGCATTAGATTAATAGTGTGCGAATAATCAAGCATTAAGAATAATCAATAATATTCGTGTCACAGGGGGGCCCCCAAATCAATTCTGCTTAGGGCCCCATAAAGGCTTGGGCCGGCACTGATTTTACCCATTTCGGATTGGTTTCAAACATAGCAAAAATCAGGAAAAATTATTCTATGAAAAAGCTAGTAGTATGAGCCAGGTTCAAGAATCGAACAAAAATTATTGGGGGAGATAGTTTTGTAAATGTTGACTGGAGTTAATAGATTAAAAACGACCGGAAGACCCGGAAGCCAAATCAAAAATGCAATACCACCTACATCCACCGGGGCCGTTGCCTCAAGCCAAGGGGCGAGGGGTGGGGGGCTTGTTTCTAACGGCTGAGTTGGTAGAAAAGATGGCGGTGCAAAGCTACAGTGACGTCAGTTGAATCTAATGAATATATTTTATTTTGTCCCGAATGGTAGCCTAATGTAGTGCGCACGTAGCCTATGGGCCTACTTTCATATTTGCCACAGCAAATATCAGATCCGACTTGAAAATCGCCAGTAATATGTTTGTGAATTTGTGACGAATCTGGTGATAGAGACAGACTGATAGGTGCACACACAGCTGGGGAACCAGTTGAATTGGTTACCAGTAAGACCATAGACATATATACATAGACGCCCCATTGTCTGCTTCAGACCGTTGCTGTGACGTGCAAACTCATCTTGGGAAGGTAAGGACTCACCTGTAAACAAACGCAAGTGAACGGTGGAGCTGTGGCTTTTCTGGTTAAAAAGAACTTTAGCGTTTACATTTCTCAACCGATTCCATTGAGTCGTTTATATATTCAAGGGTTTATGATCTACGTGGAGTACCAAAAAACGGTTTGTCTCCATGTTACTTAGAATCTCGATAGTTAGGTTATAATCGCCATAGACATATACATGTGTAGACTGCTGAACTGAGACCCACACAGGACACAATTACTTTTCCCGGGTTCTTTATGAACTTATTTTCGCAGAAAGGCCACCCCAAGAAAGGATTTAAAACAAAATAATACAAAACAATACGACAGTGGACTTAAGACCCGATAGGTTAACAAGGTTTACCCACGCAAATAAATCAATCAAAATACCTTTCACGTTCATAACTAAATATATATTTACCCAGAACTAAAAGTCAAATCTGCAAATAGCCTAAAAATCAAATAGTGCTTTTCTATATTTTGTTTCGAATATGTTTATTGAGAAACATATTCTTTTAGCAGTGACATTGACAATTATATGTTTCCTTTTCTTTTTAAATTACCGGTCACGCGAAATGACAGTTAGAGTTCAAATTCATAACATGAAATTAGAACACATCAATAACTGCACGAACCATAACTGAAACACTGTAGAACCATGAAATACCAACGTGTTGCCATGTATTTTTTCCCGAAACTCCCATACAGATACAATAGGTACGTTCGACATGGACTGCGGCTGCATGAAACGACCGGCGAGAGTAGTTGCTTGCTGTCGGGGAGGAGTTGAAAACGGCTCTGTGAAGTCGGACATTCCAGCTTCTCGTGGTTTGCTGCGTTGATGGCCGATCAAGCGCTGTTTGCTTACGTTACTTTATTTATAATTAAACTTAGTCTTTCCGTTAGTAGAAGAGGTGGCCGAAAACCCTTTCTTCAACAAATGTTTTATTCAATCAAATTGTTTGGTCCGGATTTGAGCATTGGCGAAACTTAAGGTGTCAGAATAATTACAAAACACGCTTAAAGTTGTCGTGTGTGAGTCTGGCCAATCATAAAATAGCTGTGTCGTCATTTGAACCCGTGCAGTTGCTCTTGAGAAAATGCGCTCGGCTACACAGCCGGCAGTTCTCGAATCGATCTCACGGTACTTTGATGGCTACGTCACAGTGACCTAGCCTCGGCGCCGTCTCAAGTCGGACAAAAAGTCTAACCAGAATTCACTGTTTCAAGTCAGCCGCCTGCAGCCGGCTGCAGCGCTGCATGAAGCGAGGTCATGTCGAACGCACCTATTGTAATAAAAAAACGATTACCTCCCCAAGATGGCGGCGAGATGACACGCGAGCCAAGGATCAATGGGGCGTCTATGTGTCTATGAGTAAGACGGTGTTACAAGCCAACTGGTTTTCAAGACAACTGGTTTTTCTACGCGTGCACGTGCTGTGTTCCCTTCACATCTGCGGTGGCTGTCTGTCTCGGTCACCAGATTCGTCACACATTCACAAACATATTACTGGAGTTCTTCAATCTACATTTCATATCCATTGTGGCGATCTTGACTGTATAAGTGAGCGCTACATCCCAACGAAGTATAGGCTAAAGAAACACATTCAAGAAAATATATTTATAGAAAGATCGCAAGGACCTGGATTCGATCCCTGTTGAACAAAACGACAAACCCGTCCAGGTGTGTGGCTCATCTGATTGAGCCACCGATTAATTCAAATGCCACTGTCATTTTGGCTATTAGTAATGACGTCAAATCGCATCTGTGCCCAAAACACCTTTTGGTTTAGGTGAGCTAAGACAACTGGTTTGGCAACTGGTTCGGATATTAAAGCACTTCCAAACATATTTAGCGGCTCTTTACCGAGGCTGCGGCTAGACACCACTGACGCATTTTGACATAAACAAATGTACGTTTTGTGACCAATATACAGTAATGATCGTACTGTGAAAAGATACTACAAACACTGTGGTAGCCACAGGACGAGTGGAATATACTAGTAATGTTCTACCCACAAACAATGGGAAGCACAGTAGCTGCCACATATTCCTTTTATACCGAATTTAGGTGACGTTTTAGCTTGATTGTTAATGGTCACTTAAAGTCGCAGTTTCTGTAATAAAGCACTATTTTGTTTATTATTATTAAAGTCTGGAAAAACTAAATACAGCCTAAATAGTGTAAAATTCTCCTAGATCGGTGGACCCGTGGGTTAAGCCACTGTCTCCCAATCCTTTTTTGTTTTGCCCAACAGGGATCAAATCCAGGTCGTTACGATCTTTCTATAAATATATGTTCTTAAATGTAGACTATTTGTGGTTGTGATGTAGTGCTCACTTATACAGTCATGATCGCGTGGCTTGGAGGTCTCCAACAGTAGCCTACTTCCCATTGTTTGTGGGTAGAACATTACTAGTATATTCCACTCGTCCTGTGGCTACCACAGTGTTTGTAGTATCTTTTCACAGTACGATCATTACTGTATATTGGTCACAAAACGTACATTTGTTTATGTCAAAATGCGTCAGTGGTGTCTAGCCGCAGCCTCGGTAAAGAGCCGCTAAATATGTTTGGAAGTGCTTTAATATCCGCCCGAGGTAACCAAACCAGTTGTCTTAGCTCACCTAAACCAAAAGGTGTCTTGGACACAGATGCGATTTGACGTCATTACTAATAGCCAAAATGGCAATGGCGTTTAAAATAATCGGTGGCTCAATCAGATGAGTCACACACCTGGACGGGTTTGTCGTTTTGTTCAACAGGGATCGAATCCAGGTCCTTGCGATCTTTCTATAAATATATTTTCTTGAATGTGTTTCTTTATACTTCGTTGGGATGTAGCGCTCACTTATACAGTCAAGATCGCCGCAATGGATATGAAATGTAGATTGAAGAACTCCAGTAATATGTTTGTGAATGTGTGACGAATCTGGTGACCGAGACAGACAGCCACCGCAGATGTGAAGGGAACACAGCGCGTGCACGCGTAGAAAAACCAGTTGTCTTGAAAACCAGTTGGCTTGTAACAACGGCACCAAATTACGTTGCTAGGAGGTCGCGGGTTACGGACTGGCAACGTCATTTTGGCCGTGCTAGACCAAATTTAAGATATAATGAATAGACACAGCGGCTTATAATCAACTGTAGTTATTAATCGAACCTGTTCGGTGAAGCTTGATCTCAGGTTGAGTAACAATGTCCAACAAGCGTTGCAGTCGCGTGCTCTCCTCCTTTGAACGAGAAATCTCCCCTTCGTACTGGGCAAACATGTTTTCAGCGGCTGCAAATATTTCCAAAGCTGCCGTTGCTAATCGCTCACTGAGAAAATCCCTGAACACATTTAGTTGAGACATTTTGGTGGTTAAAAACCTCGTATAGTTTACAAAACTGTAATTCAATCAATAGTTCTCCTTCATTGTGCGCGTTCTTTCTAACCGGATGTAAACAAGTCAAGCTGTTCCGGTGTTATCGCCCAACGTTTTTTTTTGTTGCAAAAACACAAATCATTACAAAGGTAATACAGTTACTGTTACGTACGATATAGTATGTAAATACACATAAACCCATTAACAAAATGATATACAAACAATAAAATATTTCACCAATTGCTAACTTCTGTCAGGGGGTCCAGTTAGGTTTAATTAGATTGTAGATGAAGGGCTTTTGTATATTATAGACCACTTTCATGTTTACCAACATTCAGGATGCGCGCGCAGCTAGGTTTCAGAAAACCGGGAAAGGATAGCATTTACAATGGCAAAAGGACCACACGGATCATACAAATAGTTAGATTTAAAAGACCAAAAAGTCAGAGGACAGCCTTAGAGAGAGAAAACGCGATTCCCCATTGATCTGTCGCATCAGAATTTTGATTTGGGTCACGAAAGTCTTGACATTTTAGTGAGAATGTCGCCCGGTACAGACCGCATAGTGGAGCGGCAGCCATGTCTTCGCGTCATGTCACAAAGTTCATAATTTTACAGTCAATTCGACATCTAAAAAGTCGAGCAGGGCAGCTTTCAAGAGATATGGGAATTCTGCTTTTAGCCAGCTGGTCCGATTATTTTTGTGATTTGTTTAAACTGGCAATTTGAGTGTGAGACTGCGTCCCCATTAGCCTCAGTCAGACTCGTCGCTCACTGGCAGTGTGCACAATGTTGTATTTCACTCCAGAAACGTCAGAGAGGACTGCCTAACGTAGATACAAGCCTGCTGAAGATAGCCAGCATATTGGATTTCTTTAACCGAGCCTGTTTCATTACTCATTTTCCTGAGAAAGCGACCTCCGTTAGCCAGGCTAGTTTTGCCCGATCACTTGGTCAGGCTATTTAAAGCTATGGGGGTCAAGTGACTTTTGTGCATTGACAAGTGAAATGTAAATGTACTCGTCCAAAGGACAAGTGCCTCAAAAAGTTAATGTCAAGCCCTGTAATCCAGTGAACAGAGATATATGATGACCTGATCGACACTCCAAGTGTATTATACCCGGGAGAAGTTCGTCTTTTGCAACCCACATGCGCAGTTGAGCCACCTTGACAGTCGTGTGACGTAGGTTTGAAAGTGGTCTGAAACTTCAAAGCAAATCTAAATGAAGTGACAGTTTATTCAAATCGCCCAACTGGTTTCACGATTAAGTGGTTTCAAGATTAACTGGTTTCCGTAAGTATGCCAGCTGTGTGTTCAATTATGAAGAATGTTTTACAGACATTGGATCCAAAGCTTTGAATCATTTGTGGGAAACATTTTGAAAAGGGCATGAAAGAAAGATCCCTATATCCAAAACCCTACAGTACAAGACGCGTACTTGCTCAGCAGAGAGATGATGGTGTCCATAAACTGGCTCCATATACAGATTACATACTTTCCTCCAAAATCAAAGTTTCATATCATGTATCATATAGTGAACTACTGAAGTAAGACAAACATCAGTGAGCAGCAGCAAGTTGCAAATGTCTTAGTGAGAGCACATCTGCACCAAGAGGGCTGAGTAGGGCTGATGCGACATCATTTCAAATACCGAGAGATTGCTTCATTTGTGGAAAGGCCGTTGGGAACCCTTTGCTGTTCACACTGAGGCTTATAGGATAGCCTCCACAGTAGTATATTGTGACTTAAACGTCACCTTACGTTTTTCCCTTTTACTGATATTTTCAAGCATTTAGCCTACTCATTATGCATTCATTCAATAAGAACCCCTTGGAAACAAGCTATTCTAACAACGTTGTCACAGGCAGTATTTCATATGGAATCGCAATTCAAACAGTACCATCTGCTAGCTAGTTTGCTGGAAGCGATCATTGTCATTAACAATAGCAAATGTGACCATTTGGTCTCAGTCTAGAGCCCTGCGTGGAGAAGCTGAATTGTGCGACGCGCAAGCTGCTAGCTGCTGTTGCTAGTCAAAATTCACAGGCAAATTTGCGAGTGGCAATATGACATTTTATAGTGTACACTTGTGATTTACTGTGTAATACATACTGTGTTTCGATTCGACTAATTAAATAACTATTTTCAAAAATGTTGGTGCGCTGTTTGATCGAGAGCGGCGCTTATTTCACAATGTTCATTTTTGGTGCAACGTTTATTTGAGGGCGGCATTTAATAGAATAAATACGATATATGATAATTAGTGACATTGTGGCATGTAATGGCGTAAATGGTTGAAATGTTTATCTGGAGCAAAGATGAAGATAAATAAATGATGTCTGATAATCACAATTTTGTTATGGTTATGCAATGTTATGTCAGTTCACACCACAATGATGGCATTAACAATAACAGTAAGCCAGTAATAATAAAGCAACAAATCGGCATCATAATAGTAGCTAACATATGTAACTTAGCTTGCTTTGCTGTGCTAAAACAATGACGGAGCCAGGTATTCAAGTTAACAATAGGTGCGTTCGACATGGACAGCGGCTGCATGAAACGACCGGCGAGAGTAGCCGCTTGCAGTCGGGGAGGAGTTGAAAACGGCTCTGTGAAGTTGGACATTGCAGCTTCTCGTGGTTTGCTGCGTTGATGTCAGTCATGGCCGATCAAGCGCTGTTTGCTTACGTTACTTTATTTATAATTAAACGTAGTCTTTCCGTTAGTAGAAGAGGTGGCCCAAAACCCTTTCTTCAACAAATGTTTTATTCAATCAAATTGTTTGGTCCGGATTTGAGCATTGGCGAAACTGAAGGTGTCAGAATAATTACAAAACAAGCGTCGTCGTGTGTTAGTCTGGCCAATCATGAAATAGCTGTGTCGTCATTTGAAGCCGTGCAGTTGCTCTTGAGAAAATGCGCTCGGCTACACAGCCGGCAGTTCTCGAATCGATCTCACGGTACTTTGATGGCTACGTCATAGTGACCTAGCTTCGGCGCCGTCTCAAGTCAGACAAAAAGTCTAACCAGAATTCACACAGCCGGCTGCAGCGCTGCATGAAGCGAGGTCATGTCGAACGCACCTAATGTATTTATTCTGACACAACATTTAGGCAGTTATACTAAAAACAAAAGCTAAGTTTTTTTATAAAGCTTTATTTAAGACAAATAAACAAGGGAAATAAACACAAACACTTAAGAAGAATTAGCCAGAGGAATTAAATATGTTACATGGTAACCAGACATACATTTGAAGTAAATCACAAACAAATAGATTTTTTACACACTTTTCATCCCATTTTGTATGACATAAAGCAACAGTAGATATATAGTGCCTAAAGTCATTCATAAAAATCATAAATAATGTTTTCTTCAGAAATGTGGATTTCTAATATAATGAATAAGGTAACTGCATACTGCCGTTCATACAATGAATCAGTGTAATGAAATGTGACATCACATTTTGTAATGTTAAAAGTTACATTTTTCCACTAAGATATAATCTAACATCGATAAAAACATTTCAGTAAGCAAACCGTCAGAAAAAAGATGTTCTACGGATTCTGTATGAAGTTCACAAAAGGTGCACAGAGGTGTTACATTAGAAATGCATTTAGAAATCAAGCTTACATTCTAAATCTATGTATGTATGCATCTAACCACTGACTGATACAGTCCCAGCAGCAGTGATGATCATGACACTTGAGAATGATCACCAAAACCATCCTCCTCAAAGAAGAGAGCACTAAAATGGAGTGTGCATGGTGAAATATTAGCCCCAGACAGAGAAATTATTGATTTTGTCTCCATTTATTTTGTTGTGAATCGCTGTAATGTAGTGCTCACTTATACTTTCATATTCGCCGCAGCAAATATGAGATCCGACTTGAAAATCCCCAGTGATATGTTTGTGAATTTGTGACAAATCTGGTTATAAGAGAGGCAGACGGCAGCTGCTACTGTTAGGTGAACACACAGCTGGCATTTTTACGGAAACCAGTTAGTCTGCAAACCAGTTAATCTGGAAACCAGTTACTCTGGAAACCAGTTAATCTGGAAACCAGTTGGGCGACTTGAATAAACTGTCCCTTCATCTACATTCTACAGGAACACGTGTCAGGCTGGGTTGCACCAACAAGGATTAACTCTTAAACTAGGTTTAAACCAGGTTTGTATTTTAATCCAGTTGCACCAAACTTTAAACCTAGTTTAACCTTAGTTTACAATTAATCCTGGGTAAATCTAAACCTCTGTTTCATTTCCATTTAAATCTAGATTCAATTTAAATCTGTTGCACCAGTCATTTTAAACCTAGTCTAAACCTGGATTAGCAGTTATATTTAAACCACCCCTGGAGGAGGTTTATCTCTGTTTCATTGACAACATGGCTGTATATCTTTGCTGGATGGGGTTAGACTTAGAGGAGAGAGTTCTTCGCAGGAAAATTAGAGATAGGTTAAACCCAATTGAATTCTATGACAACAGCGAGTTTTCACAGCGGTACAGATTTACAAAGGAGTCTGTCATATACCTGAATAGGAAGGTTGGACCAGCAATCAAGCATGGAAGTGAGAGGAATTGTGCTGTGCCACTGCTTCTCCAGCTCCTAGTAGCTTTGAGATTTTATGCTACAGGGTGTTTTCAGATGGTTGATGGGGATCTTTTTGGAGTTTATAAATCCACAGTCTGCAGAATTGTCAGCAGTGTCCAAGGCAATTGCAAGTTTAAAGGCTCAGTACATACACTTTGAACCAAAGAGAGAGACAACAGCTGGATTTTATGACAGAGCAGGTTTTCCAGGAGTAATTGGGGCTATCGACTGCACCCACATTACCATTACCAACCCAGGAGGTGAGAATGGGGAACTGTTTCGAAATCGAAGCAGCTAGGAAAAAGAGCGCATGCATAGTCCTAAATTAATGCATGCGTTATTTTAGTTCCGTATTTGTTAAACATAGATTGTGAATTTGTTTACATTTCGTCGGAATCCATGATGGCGGACATTGAGCATAAACTAATCCTGTTTTAACCCTTGTTTAAACTAGTTTAACTAATCCAGGGTTAAAATGAAGATGTGCAACCCATCTCTGATTCATTATAAACCAGTTTAAACCTAGATTTACTAACCCTAGATTAATTTTAAACTAGGATTAATTGAATCCATGTTGGTGCAACCCAGCCTGACAGAGTTTAAACCTAACTGGACCCCTGAGAGGTTGGTGAAAAGTTGTATTGTTTGTTTCTAATGTTTTATTTTGTTAATGGGTTTATGTTTATTTACGTACTATATCGTACTTAACAGTAACTGTATTACCTTTGTAATGATTTGTGTTTTTGCAACAAAAAAAGTGAAGGAGTGAAATACAACATTGTGCACACTGCCAGTGAGCGACGAGTCTGACTGAGGCTAATGGGGACGCAGTCTCACACTCAAATTGCCAGTTTAAACAAATCACAAAAATAATCGGACCAGCTGGCTAAAAGCAGAATTCCCATATCTCTTGAAAGCTGCCCTGTTCGACTTTTTAGATGTTGAATTGACTGTAAAACTGTAAAATTATGAACTTTGTGACATGACGCGAAGACATGGCTGCCGCTCCACTATGCGGTCTGTACCGGGCGACATTCTCACTAAAATGTCAAGACTTTCGTGACCCAAATCAAAATTCTGATGCGACAGATCAATGGGGAATCGCGTTTTCTCTCTCTAAGGCTGTCCTCTGACTTTTTGGTCTTTTAAATCTAACTATTTGTATGATCCGTGTGGTCCTTTTGCCATTGTAAATGCTATCCTTTCCCGGTTTTCTGAAACCTAGCTGCGCGCGCATCCTGAATGTTGGTAAACATGAAAGTGGTCTATAATATACAAAAGCCCTTCATCTACATTCTAATTAAACCTAACTGGACCCCTGACAGAAGTTAGCAATTGGTGAAATATTTTATTGTTTGTATATCATTTTGTTAATGGGTTTATGTTTATTTACATACTATATCGTACGTAACAGTAACTGTATTACCTTTGTAATTGGTGGCCAAGCCGCGAAGCGGCGCAGCCACCTCAAGTGTTTCTACCTTTTCTTATTATTGGTGGCCAAGCCGCGAAGCGGCGCAGCCACCTCAAGTGTTTCTACCTTTTCTTATTATTATTATTATTATACTTCTTCTTCCGCCTCTTGATGTCTATGGCAGCCCCTAGAACCACAGGCTCAGAAGTTGTGAAATTTGGCACACTCTTTGGGACCAGTCCCCTCATCAATTTCACCAAGTTTCATGTCTCCCATTCCAACCGTCTAGCGCCACCAATGGGTCAAAGTTGAAGGTGTGTTTACACACGTTACTTTTGAACCATGTGCCGCATTTTCCAAAATGAGGTATCATTGGATTCCCTGGATACAGACGAGTTCAACGCACTCTATGACATCATACCAAGTTATACAGATTCTCCGCCATTTTGAATGTTGAGGAAAAGCGTTTTTTCGCTACTTCTCCTACAATTCTTGTCTAATCTTCTTCAAAATTGCCACAGATTATCTTCAGACCAAGCCTCACAAAAGTTATCCCATGGCGTTTTGATTTTCGCAACAGTTTGTTAGTTACAGCCAATCGAATTGATGTGGCCGAATTTATGTGGCCGCCATTTTGAATGAATGAATATACTTTTTTTGCTACCTCTCCTATAAAGCGTGTCCAATCTTCACCAAATTTGGCACAGATCATCTTCAGACAAAGCCTCACAAACTACATCACATGTTTTTTTGATTTTCTTAATCTTTTGACTGGAACAGCCAATCAAAGTCATCAACCAAGCCACCATAAAGGAAGTGAGGTCATATCTCAGCACCTCTTTACTGCATTGACACCAAATTTGGAATAGGGACTAGGGACCCTGTTCTAAAGAGGTCCAAAATAGGTCATGCCATTTCACCTCTAGGTGGCGCTGCAATAAGCACAAATTTGTCAGCAATTATCCTCAGATCAAGCCTCACAAATGTTTTCACATGGTTTTTGATTTTCAAAACGAGTTTTCCGATAAAGCTGATCAAAGTCGGAGATGAAGCCGCCAAAACAGGAAGTGAGATCATATATCAGGAAATACTTGCTAAATTGACATCAAACATGGTACAGGTGCTTGGGACCCTGTTCCAAAGAGGTCCACAAAATGTTGTGTCATCTAACTGCTAGCAGGCGATCCTGTATCTGACACATGTTAACTTGTGATACCAGCTAAATTGATGCGGACGCCATTTTGAATGAATGAATATAACGGTTTTTTCCTACTCCTACAAAACGTATCTAATATTCACCAAATTTGGCGCAGATTATCTTCAGACCACAATCACCTTGACATGTCAAAATAGGACTGAATTACAGCTGTTTAAACTTGGGCCAAATCTAACAACCGCTTGCCACACGAAAAACTTATAATATTTTCACTCAGTAACTGAACACAGTAATTTCCACCACTGAGAATAGCTCACTAGGATAAATTGGTGTCCCGGCAAGTGCAACGTAAGAAGTCAGAATCCAGCCAGAACCAGCAAGCCCGTCATGTCACTGGTTATCTGTTTACACTATCAAACCTCACCTCACTCTATCAAAATGATTTTATATTTTCGAAACCGTTTGTCCGGTACAGCCAATCGAAAACAGCAGCAGAGCCGCCAAACAGAAAGTTGTGTCTTATCTCAGCAAATCTTTGATGGATTCACACCAAACTTGCTGCCTGTACTCGGAACCCTCTTCTGAGGATGTCGAAAGTTTCTTCTGGGTCATCTGACCTGCTTGGCCACCCCATTGCTGCTTGCAGCTATATTTATTATTATTATACTTCTTCTTCCGCCTCTTGATGTCTATGGCAGCCCCTAGAACCACAGGCTCAGAAGTTGTGAAATTTGGCACACTCTTTGGGACCAGTCCCCTCATCAATTTCACCAAGTTTCATGTCTCCCATTCCAACCGTCTAGCGCCACCAATGGGTCAAAGTTGAAGGTGTGTTTACACACGTTACTTTTGAACCATGTGCCGCATTTTCCAAAATGAGGTATCATTGGATTCCCTGGATACAGACGAGTTCAACGCACTCTATGACATCATACCAAGTTATACAGATTCTCCGCCATTTTGAATGTTGAGGAAAAGCGTTTTTTCGCTACTTCTCCTACAATTCTTGTCTAATCTTCTTCAAAATTGCCACAGATTATCTTCAGACCAAGCCTCACAAAAGTTATCCCATGGCGTTTTGATTTTCGCAACAGTTTGTTAGTTACAGCCAATCGAATTGATGTGGCCGAATTTATGTGGCCGCCATTTTGAATGAATGAATATACTTTTTTTGCTACCTCTCCTATAAAGCGTGTCCAATCTTCACCAAATTTGGCACAGATCATCTTCAGACAAAGCCTCACAAACTACATCACATGTTTTTTTGATTTTCTTAATCTTTTGACTGGAACAGCCAATCAAAGTCATCAACCAAGCCACCATAAAGGAAGTGAGGTCATATCTCAGCACCTCTTTACTGCATTGACACCAAATTTGGAATAGGGACTAGGGACCCTGTTCTAAAGAGGTCCAAAATAGGTCATGCCATTTCACCTCTAGGTGGCGCTGCAATAAGCACAAATTTGTCAGCAATTATCCTCAGATCAAGCCTCACAAATGTTTTCACATGGTTTTTGATTTTCAAAACGAGTTTTCCGATAAAGCTGATCAAAGTCGGAGATGAAGCCGCCAAAACAGGAAGTGAGATCATATATCAGGAAATACTTGCTAAATTGACATCAAACATGGTACAGGTGCTTGGGACCCTGTTCCAAAGAGGTCCACAAAATGTTGTGTCATCTAACTGCTAGCAGGCGATCCTGTATCTGACACATGTTAACTTGTGATACCAGCTAAATTGATGCGGACGCCATTTTGAATGAATGAATATAACGGTTTTTTCCTACTCCTACAAAACGTATCTAATATTCACCAAATTTGGCGCAGATTATCTTCAGACCACAATCACCTTGACATGTCAAAATAGGACTGAATTACAGCTGTTTAAACTTGGGCCAAATCTAACAACCGCTTGCCACACGAAAAACTTATAATATTTTCACTCAGTAACTGAACACAGTAATTTCCACCACTGAGAATAACTCACTAGGATAAATTGGTGTCCCGGCAAGTGCAACGTAAGAAGTCAGAATCCAGCCAGAACCAGCAAGCCCGTCATGTCACTGGTTATCTGTTTACACTATCAAACCTCACCTCACTCTATCAAAATGATTTTATATTTTCGAAACCGTTTGTCCGGTACAGCCAATCGAAAACAGCAGCAGAGCCGCCAAACAGAAAGTTGTGTCTTATCTCAGCAAATCTTTGATGGATTCACACCAAACTTGCTGCCTGTACTCGGAACCCTCTTCTGAGGATGTCGAAAGTTTCTTCTGGGTCATCTGACCTGCTTGGCCACCCCATTGCTGCTTGCAGCTATATTGATTTGTGTTTTTGCAACAAAAAAAGTGAAGGAGTGAAATACAACATTGTGCACACTGCCAGTGAGCGACGAGCCTGACTGAGGCTAATGGGGACGCAGTCTCACACTCAAATTGCCAGTTTAAACAAATCACAAAAATAATCGGACCAGCTGGCTAAAAGCAGAATTCCCATATCTCTTGAAAGCTGCCCTGTTCGACTTTTTAGATGTTGAATTGACTGTAAAACTGTAAAATTATGAACTTTGTGACATGACGCGAAGACATGGCTGCCGCTCCACTATGCGGTCTGTACCGGGCGACATTCTCACTAAAATGTCAAGACTTTCGTGACCCAAATCAAAATTCTGATGCGACAGATCAATGGGGAATCGCGTTTTCTCTCTCTAAGGCTGTCCTCTGACTTTTTGGTCTTTTAAATCTAACTATTTGTATGATCCGTGTGGTCCTTTTGCCATTGTAAATGCTATCCTTTCCCGGTTTTCTGAAACCTAGCTGCGCGCGCATCCTGAATGTTGGTAAACATGAAAGTGGTCTATAATATACAAAAGCCCTTCATCTACATTCTAATTAAACCTAACTGGACCCCTGACAGAAGTTAGCAATTGGTGAAATATTTTATTGTTTGTATATCATTTTGTTAATGGGTTTATGTTTATTTACATACTATATCGTACGTAACAGTAACTGTATTACCTTTGTAATGATTTGTGTTTTTGCAACAAAAAAAAACGTTGGGCGATAACACCGGAACAGCTTGACTTGTTTACATCCGGTTAGAAAGAACGCGCATGACGAAGGAGAAAGCCAACTTCATCGAACCCGTTTTGTAAATTATACGAGGTTTTTAATCACCAAAATGTCTCAACTAAATGTGTTCAGGAATTTTCTCAATGAACGATTAACAACGTCAGCTTTGGAGATATTCGCGGCCGCTGAAAAATTGTTTGCCGAGTTCGAAGAGGAGATTTCTCGTTCAAAGGAGAAGAGCACGCGACTGCAACGCTTGTTGGACATTGTTACTCAACCTGAGATCAAGCTTCACCGAACAGGTTCGATTAAAAACTACCGTTTATTATAATCTGCTGTATCTATTCATTATATATTGAATTATATATTTGGTCATACCCAGGTGTGTCAAAATGTGGGTATTAAATCAAGGGCTTAGGTTTTTTTACTGGCCAAAATTAAACCTGGCATTTCAGACGTACTCTGAAATTGTTTGACTTAAACAACCTTTACCTATTTTAATATAATTCTAAATCACTCTTAGAATGGATTAAACAGAATCAACCAATTGTACTTTTTTTTATGAATTCAGGAGGTTCCAGGGGCCTACTACTCCTCTTGCTCAATGTGAGATGGGTTGTCCTTGTCCATGAGGTTTGGTTTTAGCATCGGACCAGCTGGCTCAAAGCAGTATTCCCATATCTCTTGAAATGCCCTGCTTGACTTTTTTGCTGTAAAACTTTTGTTGTAGAATTGACCGATTTATAAAATGTATGAACTTTGTGACATGACGCAACCAAGAAAGAGACATGGCTGCCAACTAGTAAGACTATGCGGTCAATCTGGCGACGCACTCTCAAATTTCGTGACCCAAATTAAAAAATGTGGGGAATTGCTTTCCCTCTTAAATGCTGTCATCCTCAACTTTTTTGTCTTTTTAAATCGAACTATTTGTATTATCCGTGTCATTCTCTAGTTGTTATAAAGGCTATCGTCCCAGTTTTCTGCCACCTAGATGCGCGCACTACTGTGTTGGCGTTGCTAGCTTTTATTAACCATGACGGGCGCGGTAGTCCGGAGCTGTAGCCTACTCCGCAATTTCACTCGCCAAATGGCTGAGCATCGGACAAAATGTAGTCGCCAGCCCAAAAATCGACACGCCATTTGTGCTTGGAGCCCTGCCTGAAGCCCTGATGGTCCAGCTGCTGCTTCCTCATGCTTCCTTTTATGTAACAGCCTTGTTTTTTATTCAATCACATAATTCACTTTCAAAAAGTGCTGACATAAGGTCAGATTCCCCCAACGTCCTTCAATTTCATTGCTAATGCATGGAAATTCTTAACGAAATGCCATGAGTAAGACCTCATCTGAAGCCCTGATGGTCCAGCTTCTGCTTCCTCACAGGGCACTACACTGCGACCGAAATGGTCGCATTTGCGACCTTTTGAAATGCCATTGCGACCGAAATTTGTAATGGGTCGCAAATGTATCACTGATTATTTTTGTGCTTACCTTAGGTTTTAGGATATATGCTATGATTTATTATGAGCATTTGTTCAAACAGTAATTTAGGTTTTAATAATAGGTTTTAAAACATGCTCTGAGCATTCAACACATCAAATTGGCTTTAGCCCCGCGACCTCCCCCGCCCCCTCCCGAAATGGTGTAGCCAGTAGCCTAAAGTCGAATCTAATCTACCTCTCGTCAAGACGCACGCAGCAATGGCACATAGGCTCCTCAAATCTGACGTGTTAAAATGAAGCGGACAATTAGCCTATAGACCAATTATTTGTTTGTAAACATTAGGGGTGTGCGCGCAGCATAGTAGCAGAATACCGGGGAAATATAGCCTTTATAACGGCTAGAGAATTTCACCGATTATACAATTAGTTTGATTTAAAAAGGTTGAGGAGGACAGAGAACGCGATTCCCAATTGATCTGTCACATCAGAATTTTTATTTGGGGCACGAAAGAGTGAGAATGTCGCCCGGTAGACCGCATAGGCGGCAGCCATGTCTTCACATCATGTCACAAAGTTCATAATTTAACAGTTTAACAGTCAAATCTACACCAAAACAGTCGGGCAGGGAAGCTTTCAAGAGATATGGGAATTCTGCTTTTACACCTAAAATACAAACGTGAGCAAAAGGCAGCAATCGCTATCCAATCAACAGACGTGCAATTTACTTTAGCTAGCAGGGGGAGAATACAAACAACCAAAGATATACAAACAACCAAAGAAAACAAGAAGGCATGTGGTTTAAAAGATGGCAAGTAATTAAAGGTCCCATGGCATGCTGTTTTTGGATGCTTTTATATAGGCCTTAGTGGTCCTCTAATACTGTATCTGAAGTCTCTTTCCCGAAATTCAGCCTTGGTGCAGAATTAAAGCCACTACGAGCAGTCCCACAATTAGCTTTCCTTAGGACGTGCCATTTCTGTGTCATGATATCTCTTGAGGAAAAAACAATATTGTGCTCGCACGGTCATAGCTAATTTTCTCATTGGGGGGCCAAATTCTCTGTGCGGGCAAAGCAGAGAAAGGGGAGGTAACCTTTCCCCTTATGACGACATAAGGGGAAGATTTTCAGATCGAAGCATTTGAGCTTAAATTTTCTCAAATGCAGAGAAAAATACCAAGGGCTTGACCTCATAAAGTGACATTTTCATGCCATTGGACCTTTGAAGTGCACATCTGTATGCAATACAGGTTCATTATTGTTCATTATTATCCAGAGCGGCTTACTATAAATAATTTGTGCAACCAAATCATGTTTTGCGCCAGTAACTGAAAAAGTTAGTAGTGCAAGTGCCACCAGTGGAAAAGGTTAGTGTACATCCCTGCCTCAGCCTGCACTATATCTGCACTGAACTTCTGAGTTTCCTGAAGGCATTTTAAAATAATGCCGTTATTAACTAAATTACCTAATGAGAAGTACATGCAATGCATTTGTTTGTTCAGAATGTTTTTATATGTAGGTAATTAGTTCAGGTTTTATTGAGCTGTACTAGGCCTACATCATCTGTACTGGACTTCTGAGCAATTAAATAATGTATTAATGAATTATATGATTCATTTGGGCATCCCAATTTATAGCACCTTTTTACTACCTACAAGTATAAGTGTGAATGATAACATTCATGGGTAACATTGTCTAAACATTCCTTAGAAAACAGCAATTTAATGCAATCTTTACCAAAATGGACAATTCAACTTCTCACCTGAACCCCTGATGCTGATTCATCACCAACCCTGCTCTACATCTGTAGCTTCAGGGTGCTGTTTTTCCTGCACAGTAATTCATCAATTTAATGCACTAACCAATATCAATGCCGAGACCAAACATAATACTAATATGAGGCTTTATTATTTCCTGGCGTATTTAGTAGCGTACCGTGTCAGACTACTGCCAGCTCTCTTTCTGCAAGTCAAGATTCAAGAAGTGTTTCTGACTCTGCCACTTCAGCCAATTAAATGACATAATCTTGTCTCGCAGGCTCGAGGGCGCATTGGTTAAATAAAAACGTTTTTAAATAATAATAAATGAATATGTAAACTATGTAAATCTAATGAATACTGCAGAGTTTGTGTCAAAGCATACATCCACTTTATGGCAACATGGAGTAGTCCAAGGAGAAAATGCATCTTGATCCATAAATAATAGCTTCTTTCACTCCAACTTTTGTAAATTTGGCTCATGTCCCGATCTTCAAAGCAATTTCATTACCTACAGACCATGTTTTAGATATTTTTCTGACCTTTCTGGTTCGTGCCAAGCCGTATTTGGGAGAGCATGTGGTAATTATGTATCTTTTGACGCATTGAGGTTGCTGCAATGTATCATGTATTTCAGTTTTACTCTGTTAAACTGTATTGTGTCACTATAGTTTTGGCCAAAGTCAAAAGATACTCCCTACCTACCCTAATTTCTTTCAGGGCTGAAACAGGAAACACAACTTTTTTTTCCTAGGCCTATGATCACTACAATTGGTCTGGTTTTAGCTGTCAGACATGTTGGGTTGCATAATGACTAAGTTGATCACAAACCTACTCTTCTGTCCCCCAGATGTGCAGCAGCTCTCTCTCCCGGAACCCCAACAGATTAAAGAGGAACAGGAGCTCTGGACCAATCAGGAGGAAGAGCAGCTCCAAGGACTGCGGTCTGAAACTACAGACTCCATGTTCACTTCTACCAGTGAGAAACGTGACTCTGATCAGGAAGGCTTTTCTGAATGTTCACATGTTGACAAAACTGTTGAAGTGGAGAACAGAGAAGAAGACTCTCTACCCAGCAACACAACTACGGAGCAAATCAAAGCAGAGCCTGATGGACAAGACTATGCAGCTCCAGAAACAGGTAGTGACTCTCAGCCCCTCTCTGTTGTAGCTCCAGACTGTCCTACAGCTCAGAGTTTGGAGGAGGAGGAACATGAAGGAGAGCTGCTTCTTCTGAACAGAACACAAGACACTGAGGTTCTGCCAAGAGAACATAATCCACAGAGACGTCACACAGGAAAACCAAAACATCAGTGTCAACAATGTAACAAAACCTTTAGTGGAAAAGGTGCTTTGGTTTTTCATATGAGGAAACACACAGAAGATAAATCCTATTACTGTAAACAATGTAACAAACCGTTTGCTGAGAAGGGTAATCTGGTTAAACACATGAAGATACACACAGGAGAGAGACCTTTTCAATGTCAGGAATGTAGCAAACTATTTGCTCGAAGGGATACTCTACATGAACACATGAGGACACACACCAGCGAGAAACCATATAAGTGTCAACAATGTAACAAATCATTTTGTCGTCCATATGGTTTGGTTATACACATGAGGGCACACACAGGAGAGAAACCTTTTCAGTGTCAACAATGTAACAAAACTTATAGTGAAAAAACTGCTTTGTTTTTTCATATGCGGATACACACAGGAGAAAAGCCTTATCAGTGTCAACAATGTAACAAACAGTTTCCTCGGAAGGGTAATCTGGCTATTCATATGAGGACACACACAGGCGAGAAACCTTATCAATGTCAACAATGTAACAAACAGTTTTCAATGAATAGCAGTTTGGTTGTGCACATGAGGACACACACAGGAGAGAAACCTTTTCAATGTCAACAATGTAACAAACTGTTTTCAATGAAGTGTAATCTGGTTGTGCACATGAGGATACACACAGGAGAGAAACCTTATCAATGTCAGAATTGTAGCAAATACTTTTCTAAAAGTAGTTCTCTGAATGCACACATGAAGACACACGTTTTTCGGACAGAGCTTCCTCCTTTATCTTACCATTAAGAGTTCTCTTAAATAGCAGTAAAAGTTCTTCAGTAAGAGTTTCCTCCTAAAACATTCAAAAAGCTGCTGAGACTGGTGGGAATGGGGAGAAATGTTGAGCTAAAACAAAGGAATTTGTTGCTATGGATGATGTGAAGAAGTTTTCTAACTGTGCCCACAGTGATTGGCTAATAGGGGGATGGATCTCTGTAAATTATTTCATCATAGGAAATATTGTATGAGGTATTATGTTGCAATATGTAAAGATTTAGATATTTTTTTTCCATATTCAATTAAAGATGTTCATTTGTAAGTTGCGTCACTAGTCAAATAAGTTTATGTTTATCTAAATGTCATTCTCGTAAACAAATAGCGAAAATGCATAAAAGTAGTTGTATTGAATTGTTGATGTGGGGTCTGCAGAGGGAAGCTGATGGTTCTGAAGATGGGTGGCTGGATATCTAGTTCTTCTTGGTCCAGTTAGCTGGATTTGATTAAAGACAATTTGTCATGATCTTGGATTGTTAGGTTCTTCTGCGTTCATCCTGGACTTGCTGTCATAGCAACAGGTCAGTTAGCTTAGACCAGGGGCCTGTACTACGAATCAAGATCAACATGCTCTGGATTACTCTCAGTTACCCGGCTACACAAAGCGAGACAATCGCAATCACGATAAACGGTATCACGACGACGGTTATCAACTCTTTAACTCAAACCAGATCTTTCTAATCTAGAGATGTGCGCGTTCACATAAAGGGGCGGTGTTTGCACCGTATATCCAATCGCAAACACGGACAAAACAAGAGCCGCATGTCACGGAAGAGGAGCGGACATTCCGGACAATAATCTTACAAACTTTGTCTACTCCTCCTGCGTGAAATATTGTTACACAAACATATCAGGAATACAGACATGATACAGGCAAAAATCAACGAATTCTCTGCTGCTAAATTGGTAGAAAATAGCAGACGCTGTAAATGCGTAAGATACATGACTTATTGATATCACTGTCCCAGGCACAAGATGTGACCATAATTACACGTGTGCATTCCATAACGTTAAACTTTTGTTGCTGTATTATTTGAGTTGCAACCCTGAAAGTGGCAAACGATCGTGGGAGCAAATAAAAAAATTAAATTAAAACAGAATTCAAAACGTTAAGTAGCAGTAGGCAATACTTACTGACTTAATTGCCAGTAGCCTACCTTTTGTAGGATATTGGTAGAGCTACAAAGGGCCCATAGAGCAATGAAATTGCTTGCAGCCAACAGGAAGAAAAATTAGTCAAAGACAACTGGGGGGGCCCTCCTCCACAGGACTTCACTCTTGCTGAGGAGCTGGCCCTCTCAAGATATCAGAGTCGCCCCATGATGGAAGGAGTGGAAGGGGGCATTTCTTCAGACACTGGTGGCAGCAGCTCGGAAACCCAGGCATATGTATGTTTCAAGTGATATATGTGACCATGTGCATTCAACAATTATTTATAAATATTGTAGAAGTGAAATGTAGAATCAGAAAGGGATTTATTCATGAAAGTTTGCACAGACAAGGAATTTGCTTTGGCAGGAAGGTGCATACAATAAACACATAGGAACCTTAAATGTAAATATGTGGACTATCTATACTAAGGGTAAGTAAACTAGCAATACTAAGTGGAATGTATTACTGTCCTCTGCAGTGACAGGAAATATAGTGGTGTTGCTGCCACCATCCACTGTCGTCCCACTGTGCCATATAGAGGTAACCATGAAACTAATAGTCATACGCCGGTACGTATGCCATATGTGGTTGTTGAATATTGATCAAATATGCTATTTACTTTCTCAAGTGGAGGTCCTAGATGATCAGGAAACTGTGCCTGCCTGCTCAGAGAGCATTTTGGGGGTACACTTTTGATTTTGTTTTACCACTTGCAACATAGATGGTGAGAGTGTGTGAACGTGTGGCTGTGATTGAAGTGTCTGTAATGACTTACTAATGGTGGTGGTCTGAACATAACATGAGACATAAGTCCTTAAAGTTCTCATTTCAAATATAAATCAATTGATTAAATTGCTATGGTGTTAAACTCAGCAGGAAGAGGAACTTGTTCCTCCCCCTGAGCATAGGGCCTCCACCTCAAGGCCAAGACAAAGACACAAGGTATAAGCAATGAACCTTGAAACACAGTAGTCAAATGGACACCTTCAACTTTCTCCAAGTGTGCCTTACAAAGGGACAATGTTCTTTATTTGTTTCAGGTTGGAGCAGACAATGTGAGGGTCCTGTATAAAAGAACCCTTGAGCTTGATATAGAGTAGGCCTATAAGAGGCTTTTAATTAGGAGGAGATAGAAAACTTGAATATGAGAAGAGATAGTACATGACTGAATGACACTAAACTTAGTTACACTGACATTATATTTCTGTGTTCCTAGGAAAGGGAGAACACATGAGGATGTATTTGTTAAACTTTAAAGTTTTGATGTTTTTATACCTTTTTGTGGCTTTTTTGCTGTGTCTTTTGAGTCTTTTGTGGGTAGTGAAATGATCATTGTAGGCTACGTATACACATTGTTCCTTTTGATTTTAAATGTTTTGGTTGAAAGAAACCCAACATTTTGATATGGAAATAATTAGAAAGTGGGTCAAAGCAACCCAAGGACAGCAGAAGGGGTTAAGGGGAGACACCCCATTGAATAGGAATAACATATCAACATGACACTACATAAAAGTACCCGTAGCGAAATAACGCAACGCTATGCATTGCGTAGCCTATGCACATTCTAAGCATTGCTAGTCTATGTACTTTTCCTATAGTTAGATCTCATATTATTTTTTTAGGATTCCTATATGTTTAACGACGCACCTTCCTGCCAAAGCAAATTTCTTGTCTGTGCAAACTTTCATGGCGATTAAAACCCTTTCTGAAACTGATGTTCTGGCTGTTCTGAGCGCACCTCTCAATATCCGCGCACCAAGCTCCACATCTTCTATGAACGGTAACGCCATTATCCTCGAAAATGAGTTAGTGGGCGGGGCTTTTATACCGGTTGATCTCTGATCTCCAACTATAACCTGCTCCCGACCAGGTTAGCCGTTCAGCATATGTTACCATGGCGATCTACCCCGATAACAAGTGATCCACCTTCGTAGTACAGAAAACCCTGGGTTGAACCTGAAGTTACCTCGCTAACGCCAAATCTTGCTTCGTAGTACAGGCCCCTGCTCGTGAGCAGGCTTATTTTATGTAAACAAGATTTGATTGTGGCTTCATAAGCAGAGGTGATACAGGAAGTCTGTTACGGGGGTGCAGGGATCATTCGCAGAGCTTTTTGAATTATCATGCGTATCGAGTGATTGACAGGATTCTTTAGTGCATGATACTCTACTTTTTGAGAAATATTTGGTTTTCTCGTGAGGGTGTCATTTACATCGTTGTTGGAACCACGTTCAATTATATGACATCACAGATGATAAACAAAGTCATTATGAAAGTATTACAATCCAAAAACATACAGGCCTAGCCTACTGTAATACACGATAAAACGTTTAACGTGGTCTTCTTCAAATACGGAGTAACCTTTAAGCAACATCTGTTGCAGAAAAAAGGGGGCGCTCTTTTTGGCCATGGTGAGCAGCCAATAGCAGCGTTGCTAATCAAGGTTTCTACTATTAATTAGGGCTGTCAAGCGATTAAAATATTTGATTGCGATTAATCGCATTATTTCATATGATTAATCGCAAATGCATTCAATCTATCTATTTAATCTGTTATAATCTTACCTCAATAAATGTCTAACATTAAAAGGGTGTACTTCAAAACTTCTAATAGGCCTAACTGGATGATAATGTCCATATAACAAGTTCAGATGGAAAACAACTTAAATTGTCAGGGAGTTTTATTCACTCACAAACTATACTGCTGTATAATAAATATCCACAAAATTAGACTTGTTCTGGAATATAAAATACATTTCAGATATGTTGTCTCATAGCCTACTTCGATATCCTGCTCCATAATATTAAAAGCTCACTCAAATATACTTCAGATACTTAAGCAACCACAGATTGACCTTAATATTGAACAATACAGTTGCTGTTTTGTTGAACCCAGTCAGCTGCTCGCTTCTTTTGCGAGTGTTATCTGCCATATTACCGGAGCGAGCGCTGCTGCTGCTACCGCTAACGCTGCTGCTGCTAGCTGTGTGCTTTGCTTGCATGTGATAGTTTAGGCTGGAAGTACTCCGGTAATAACTAAACTCCTGACAATCAGTACACACAGCCTTAGTTTTGTCAACTGAGCCGTCTCGCAACTTTTTTTAATGGAACTTCCCATCTAAAAGCCCAGATTTGATAGATTTCAGAACTGATTTTATGAACTGATTTCAGCACTGATTTGACAAATATATATTATATATAGCATATATGATATACACAGCTATATACAAAACAACTTCACAACATAAAAAAAACAACTTTACAGCAAGAACATACACGATGAATGAAAACACTTACCACACCTCCTGCAAAAAACCAGGGGCTCGACTCCCTGTCGGATGGCCCTCCTGCAGATGCAGTGCACGCTAACCTCCATAGCGTACACTGGCTTGGCCGTGCGACACCGTGCGGAGCTGGAGAATGGTGTCAGGTGCCCAGCCTGAAAGCAGGAAAAGAGGTGGTGACGCATAGCGGACTGTTCATACTCCACGCATGCTGGGTCCTCACCTCTGCAGAGAGTGAGACTGTTTGCAAACAGCCCACGATCTGAGCTGCCTCTGCTAGGAAACACAGAAGACCAGTTATTATAGAAATGAACTCCTCTGTCTGCTGTGACCAGAGACATAAACATTAACTGTACCTACCTTGCAGTTGATGTTACTTACGGTGACCCAGTGATTCGCACACACATTTAGAATCTGAACAAACCCCTGGGTTGATGCAGGCACAGAGGAGAGGAAGGCGAGGGATGTTGTGGCGTAGAGGCCTCCTACATGGGGATGTTGTGCCTGTCAGAGAGCCTGAGAGTGGTCAATGGAAACATCATCCAGCCAACAACATGGGGAGAGAACTGTGGCCCTTAGTACCTCCACCCTGCTCAGTGAAGCTGGACAGGCCAACCCCCGCTGAACACCTGTGATGATGACATCACAGTCCTGGACATCCTGAGAGAAGACAAATTGATTATTAACATGATAGGCATCAACAACCTCATGTTGGAAAAATAAAACGAATAGTGATATAAAGCAACACAGCTAGTTTTCCTGAAGACAGTCCTCCTCCAACTCTGAGCACAGAGGTTCAGGCCCATCCAAACACACTGTCTCAGATGGATGGGACACAGGCTTCTGGAGTCCAATGCATGTAACCTAAAAAACACAATAATGTTAGATTATAGGGACTGGCAAAAAGGGTTAGATGCTGTCTTGTGACAGTATTCAGCCACTATATTATAGCATTTTTTAAATGAGTGCAGAATTCTTCATTTCTGTACCTGAAGTGAGTCCGGCTCAGAGCTCAGCAGTTCAGGGTCATCAGAACCCACTGGCTCGGGTGGATGGGACACAGCTTCCTCTGTGGGGGGGCTAGCTCGGAATCCTTTTGTCAATCACAGAGTAACAAAGAAATGTTATCTATCAAATGTGGTGTCATAATGCTCCCGACCATACATCAGTCGGTAGGGGGAATACCTGGTGGAAGCCTGAATACTGGTGTTGTGTGCAAACAAGATTACCTTCAGGTTATCCTCCCACCGTTCTTGATGCCCATCCAGAGTCTTCCCGATGGCCCTCTTCAGAGTCTGGTTGGTCCTCTCATCCAGTCCGTTGGTCTGGGGATGGTAGGCGGACGTGATCCTGGGCAGCACGGTGGCGCAGTGGTTAGCACTGTCGCCTCACAGCAAGAAGGTCCCTGGTTCGAACCCCGGTCGCTCCAGGTCCTTTCTGTGTGGAGTTTACATGTTCTCCCCGTGCCTGCGTGGGTTTCCTCCGGGTACTCCGTTTCCCCCACCATCATAAAGACATGCGTATGAATGCGTATGAATGTTGAAGAATGTGGTGGTCAGAGGGGCGTATGGCGCTGAATGGCAGCCTCGCTTCTGCACCACCGGTATGACTGGGTCTGATGATACTTGACTCTGTTAGCCCTTTGAGATCTTCGGATGAAAAGGGCACTATAAATTAAATTCATCATGTAAGTAGTTAACTGTGTAAACATTGTAAATATATGTTTAGTAGATATGAGATATGACCCTACATATATGAATTACTTGTAAACCTTACATAAGTATAAATGTCCGTCTATTTGTTTTGTAACTAAGTCCTATCTGTATTTCTCTATATTATTCTCTGAGACTATCTAAAGCTAACTGACTAGCTACATAGTTTCAACTAAATCTTGTAAAAATGTAGATTTTTCGTTGTTTTTCTTCTTCTAGTAGTCATCATGAAACGAGGAAGGGACATTGCAGCCTTTTTTGCCACAGTAAATAAAAAAGTGAGAGAAACAGGTAGGTAGGTATTGAGATAGCTGAGGAGCTGGAAGAGGGAGAGCCAGAGCCGTTTGTATGATTTTAATGTAAAGCTAAATTAAAGTATTTAATTTTTAAATATCCATTGTTTCCGTTGTTTAATGTGCCCCTCTAATTAAACATTTGCCCAACCTTGGACCCCCCAGTAAACTTAGTCTAGAACTGCTACTGTGCCTAAGTATTGTGTCAGATTAAATAAACTGTAAACTTGAATACCTGGCTCCATCGTTGTTCTAGCTCTGCAAAGCAAGCTACGTTACTATTATGATGATGATTAGGGATGCACCGATACCGTTTTTTAAGGACCGAGTACGAGTACTGAGTACTTTTTTTTCTGGTACTCACCGATACCTATATATTTTATTTTTACGTGGGTGATGTTGCAGTTTTACAGTGTGGAACCATGTGCAAACATATAAATGTTCATGACAAAATAGTGAAATCTGCTTTAAAGTTACAGGAATAAACTCTTTCAACAAATGTAATGTAGGTATGTGTGTTGTGACTTGTACCTGTCTTATAAATCATCACCAGGTATACTCCCTGTCTGGGAGTATCTTGAGTGTTTTATTCCTCATGCCGTGCAATCTAGTGGTTTCCGGTTCCTGTGCATTTCATAAGAGAAGTCCTGCTTATGGTAGTATTAAACATTACAGTATGCAACCATGTCCAAAACTGGCTGCTGCAAGGCAAGCAACTGTAGATTATCATGTCCTTTCTCGTTTCTCCCTGTGCTCAGTCAGCTCTTCACCTTCAGACTAATGTTCCCTTTTGTGCTCGTGCCCTGTTCGTATCCACGAGCACAGTGCCATGAAACTTAAGACCTTAAGACTTAATAAATGGGGTGCTAGTTTACCCATTTAGGATTGGTTTAAAAAAATTACATGAACAAACTAGTACCTGATCGGAAATGCAATACCACCAACATCTGCCAGGGCCTTTGCCTCAAGCCGAGGAGCGAGGGATGGGTGCTTCTCTCAGCGCAGCTGTCAATAAACAGGACAAGTGAGGTAACAAATTAATTAGGGCCATTATAAGGGACATCCTGGCTAATATGGGACAGTTGGCCACCCCAACCTCACAAAATGCATTATGAAATACAAAAAACTCACTATAGACACTTTTTACTCTATTATGATGAACTCCATGCCCCTGGCTAGTAGACCTGTCAATCATGCCACCAAATACAGATAAAAAAATAGGAAAAAACTAAAGTACAGTAACAAGCCTTGTTTTAAAATGTAAGTAGAAAGTATAGCTAGTTGTGTACAAATACTTTTTGACCAGACACTTTTTGGTCAAAAGTTTTTTTTTCTTCTTCCAGACCATATAAATTGTTAAGTAAAGTGTAGTATTGGAGTTCTGTTAGGACTTCCTGATTAGTAATGCCTGGCCATGTGTAAAGGAAGTTTTCCGACGACACTGTATTCCTAGATTGATATGACTGCCGGATTTATACTAATTCTTTATTTGAACATTACAGCAGGAAACAGAGCGCTGTGTGACCCGTCGTACCGGAGGACCCGTGTGAGACAGTCGTTCGACAGAGTGGTAGAGTCTTATATAGACTTATAACATCATGGTCATCGCAAAACAATCAATCAATGTAGCTGTCCCATGTCTCTTCTGTCATTTGTTAACTCCCTAAAACAATACAATCATTCAGTACAATCAATCAATCAACTTTATTTATATAGCACATTTAAAACCACAGAGGAAGCCAAAGTGCTTTACATTGAGACATAAAATAGGTTTAAGATTAAGATAAAAGGCATAAAGACACAAACACAAATTCACTACAGAAAACAGACCAACCAGAAAAAAATACAAATGAATGGAATGACGGACAAATTAAGGTAAGTTAAAAGCAAGGGAGTAAAAGTGCGTTTTTAGATAGATTTAAAAACAAGTCCAGGGGTTGATCAGGCAAATGGTCACATCTCCTTTGTAGGGTCCTTTTCAAACAAGTATTAATTAATACAAACAATGACCTCACTATTCTTCACAATGGATCAAACAGCTGTTTTATTAACACATGACTGTATGTCTCCTTCTGACCCTTTCAAGAACTTCCCTTCCAGTTCAGTAAACGTGCCGCTTTCATGCAGAGCGTCACAGCCGCCAACGAAGCGGAGGAGGTTAGGTCTGTGCCTGTCCTGCTGAGCGCAATGGGAGGAAAAGCATACAGCCTTCTTCAAAGCCTAACAGCTCCCGATAAACTCTCCGGAAAACAGTATGACGAGATTGTGAAGTTAACGCAAGCACATTTATCGCCCAAACCGCTTGTTATTGCGGAACGTTTTAGAATCCATAAACGAAACCAGACAAATGAAGAGACAATCGTCGCATATGTATATCTCGTCTTCTCGGCATTAGGTGGGTGTTGGCCTCCGCCAGGGCTGCCCTTTTTCACCGGTCCTGTTCGTGATTTTCCCAGACAGGATATCTAGGCACAGCCATGGTGTGTAGAACATCAGGTTCGGTGGCCTCTCTGATGTTTGCAGATGATGTGGTGCTGCTGGCCTCCTCGGACCATGACCTCCAGCATTCACTGGGACAATAAGATACCACCTTTCCACCAAAGTGAACCGGGAGCTAGTTCGGAGCTGGTGCTAGAGC
Organism: Mallotus villosus; assembly: GCA_903064625.1. Classification (NCBI taxonomy): domain Eukaryota; kingdom Metazoa; phylum Chordata; class Actinopteri; order Osmeriformes; family Salangidae; genus Mallotus; species Mallotus villosus. Next base: position 95,295 of record CAEFZP010000045.1, read on the forward strand.
CAGTTCGGAGCTGATTCAAGAGAGGACGTCTGTCAGCCTGCTGCCTGAGAGGAAGTCTGGGTCAGCTGCTGCCTGAGAGAAGTCTGTGTCAGCCTGCTGCCTGAGAGGAAGTCTGGGTCAGCCTGCTGCCTGAGAGGAAGTCTGGGTCAGCCTGCTGCCTGAGAGGAAGTCTGGGTCAGCCTGCTGCCTGAGAGGAAGTCTGTGTCAGCCTGCTGCCTGAGAGGAAGTCTGGGTCAGCCTGCTGCCTGAGAGGAAGTCTGTGTCAGCCTGCTGCCTGAGAGGAAGTCTGGGTCAGCCTGCTGCCTGAGAGGAAGTCTGGGTCAGCCTGCTGCCTGAGAGGAAGTCTGTGTCAGCCTGCTGCCTGAGAGGAAGTCTGGGTCAGCCTGCTGCCTGAGAGGAAGTCTGGGTCAGCCTGCTGCCTGAGAGGAAGTCTGGGTCGCCTGCTGCCTGAGAGGAAGTCTGGGTCAGCCTGCTGGGCCTGCTGCCGCCGCGACCTGACCCCGGACTAAGCAGAAGCAAATTTATGGACAAGAGAATAAAATGGAACTGGACACTGGCTCAGCTGTTTTCACTCACTAGCTGTTTCAGTAAAATAAAATAAAAACTATGACTCATTTTTATGAAAATTAACATTGAAACAGACTCCCATCCTCCTCAAGACCTATACAAGGGAAAAAGTTGTCCCTATTGGGGTACTGTCTGTACAAGTGTAACATAAAAACCAGGAAGATGTGTTAGACCTGTATGTCCTAGAGAAAGGAGGCGCACCACTGTGGGGACGTTAGTGGCTGAGGAAGCTGAGACTTGATTGGAGCGCCATAAAAAGCCTCCATGATGTGTCCAATAAGCGGCCTTGTTCACGTATGCAAAGCTGGAGAGGTTCTGGTGATCTGAGCGTGACGCTGGAGAGGTTCTGGTGATCTGAGCGTGGGGCCTCCTTGTGACAGTGAGGTCAGAGTTGTAGATGTGAGACGATGCTCTTTTCCTAGTTGTTACGGTACATTACACTACAGTACAACACAGTACATGGTCTGAGGTCTGTTTGATTAGCAGTGGGATGATGCTCACCTTCCATTAGAATCAGAATCATGTTTAGTTAGTTTAAGCAGTTTAGTTTAGTTAATTTAAGCAGGATAGACATTTCTGTTTATCAAATGGTCATAATTAACTAGAAAATGCATAGATTTCTGCCATAAGGTAGCTTCTTACCTTTACAGTTTGGGTGCCGATCATGCTTACTGTCGTGCGTAGTCACCACTCAAAGGCCCATTCAGGATTTGTACTTGCATCGTATAGGCCGCAGCCTCCAAGCAAAAGATTTGAGTCCGTATTCACAAAATATCTTAAGCCCTAAAACCAGCTCCTAAATCAGTAAAAAGTCAGGGGTAGGAGCATAAACAAACTGCCTTGGAACATAAACATTTGACAAACATTTCCTGATAATGAGCTTTAAAAAAAGTTGTTGTCGGGTATTATGATTCTAGTAGAGTTCAGGGGTCCTTCTTCATACGTTGCTTATTACATCCGAGATCAAATGACACATCCAAGATAACATCATCTTGCTAATCATGATCTGGTTAATTAGGTTCTTCGAACACCCCAGTTGCTTATGATTAGTATAGTTGGCTGCTAAGCCAAAAAGAGCACCCCGTCCTTTTCCTAACAGAGCAAGAGCTTGCTCGAGGATTACTCTGAATTTGAAGATTTAATCGGAACGCCAGGGAACACCTAAAAGTCTGAAAAATCCAAGAGAGAAGGCTTGCGAAAAGTAGCAGACAAATTGAATGTATAGTAGTGACCACGTTAGACGTTTTATCACTTATAACAGTATCCTAGGCCTGTATGTTTTTGTATTGTAATATTTTCATAATTACTTTTGTTCATCATCTTTAATTAATGTAATATAATTTTATGTGCTTCCAACAAATTAATGATGAAATGACACCCTCACGAGAAAACCGATATTTCTCAAAACGTATAGTTAGGGATGCAAAATTAATCGAATTTTAAACACAATCACGATTTAAGCTTCCCACGATCAAATTTGTTACAATGTAAAATAATGCCCTGTTAAACTTTTGCTACATTTTCTTTGTTTTCTTTATGTATTTGTATGCATTCTTTAAGGAGATGCACTGAATTTTGGTGAATAAAAGGACCCATTTTATTTTAATGCAAAAGCTTATACACAATAAAATCTCATTTACATAAAACAAGCCAGCTCCCGAGCAGGTCTAAGTTAACGGACATGTTGCTATGACAGCAAGTCCAGGCCGAGCGTCAAAGAACCTAACAATCCAAGATCATGACAAGATCATCATTAATCAAATCAGTTAGTGACATACGAAAAATAGACCCCGAGGATTAAGTCACTTATGAAGCTTAGCGCAAGTTCAGTCAGGCAAGACCCGAACCTTTTCATTTGGGCACACACGATAATGTTTCACTATTCACTCCCTCTGCTAAGAACGCTATCTCCTTCCCTCTTTTTCATGTCGGGTTTTCATTCTGGGTTTCAGTAGGCAATCGATTAGCCGCTCTCTCTATCAATTAGCGGTGACAGAACTTACCCCGCATGCCGGCCTATCATAATGATGCCGTGCCTTTAAATACGTGTTTCTCCCCGTTTAGTTGGTCCATGCTACCAAAGTGTGCGACCCTCCACCTCCCCGTCGCCACCCGACTTCGTTCCAGCTCCTCTGGCTGGGTCGTCGGTTTCCGCCACCACCACCGTGTCTGGACTCCGTGGGGATTCCTCTTCGGATACGGGGCAGATGCCCTTTGATCATTTTAATTCCCACGGGGTCTAAGCTCCAAACACTTGTAGTACATTTATCATTCTGTAAATAAACATCACTTTACTCATCAAGGTAGAGGTCTCTCCTGATTGAAATAGAAACAACCCAGTAACACTGGAGATCAAGGTTGACAACTCTACGCTACTTAGCCACAGGGAAACAGCAGCAATGCAGCGCAGAAGAACTAGTTATACCTCAGCCATCCATCAGAACACATTACAATGCATCAAACAATATGCCCTCTCCAGACCCCACAATTCATACAGCTGCCTTTTTGCATTTGAGCAATTTGTTTATGAGATGCACGTGTAAGAGACAATTGGCTAAACGTATACTTATTTCATAAGTGACACAACCTACAATTGAACATCTTCATTTGAATATGGAAACATTTTAATTTATAAAACATAACATATCGCAACATAATAACTTGTTATACAATTTTTTTGTATGAAATCATTGACTGAGATCCATCCCCCTATCAGCCAATCACTGTAACCAAAGCTTGTTGACATCATCCACAGCAACAAGGTCAACCCCTCTCTGTTTTAAACTAATGTAATATGGTCCCTGTTACATTGTTGACACTGATACGGTTTCTCTCCGGTGTGTCCTCATGTGTTGGTACAGAGCATTACTTTTAGAGAAGGGGGTGCTACATTTCTGACATTTAAAAGGTTTCTCTGCTGTGTGTGTCCTCATGTGACAAACCAGACTATAATTCTGACGAAACCGAGTGTTACATTGTTGACACTGAAAAGGTTTCTCTCCTGTGTGTGCCCTCATGTGTATAACCAAACGAGAGGGACGACTAAATGATTTGTTACATTGTTTACAATTATATGGTTTCTCTCTTGTGTGTGTCCTCATGTGTTCACGTAGAGTATCCCTTCGAGCAAATCGTTTGCTACATTCCTGACACTGGAAAGGTTTCTCTCCTGTGTGTGTCTTCATGTGTTTAACCAGATTACCCTTCTCAGCAAACAGTTTGTTACATTGTTGACAGTGATAAGGTTTCTCTCCTGTGTGTGCCTTCAGGTGTTTAGCCAGACTACCCTTCTGAGTAAAGCGTTTGTTACATTGTTGACAGTGATGTAATATTTTTCCTGTGTGACGTCTCTGTGGATGTTCTCTTGGCAGAACCTCAGTGTCTTGTGTTCTGTTCAGAAGAAGCAGCTCTCCTTCATGTTCCTCCTCCTCTAAACTCTGAGCTGTAGAACAGTCTGGAAATACAACAAAGAGTGGCTGAGAGTCACTGCCTGGTTCTGGTGCTGCATAGTCTTGTACATGAGGCTCTGCTTTGATTTGTTCCTCAGTTGTGTTGGTGGGTAGAGAGTCTCCTTCTCTGTTCTCCACTTTAACAGTTTGGTCGAGATGTAAACATTCAGAAAAGCCTTCCTGATCAGAGTCACGTTTCTCACGGGTAGAAGTGAATATGGAGTCTGTAGTTTCAGACTGCATTCCTTGGAGATGCTCTTCCTCCTGACTGGTCCACAGCTCCTGTTCCTCTTTAATCTGTTGGGGCTCCGGGAGAGAGAGCTGCTGCACATCTGGGGAGAAGAAGTCTGGGGAGAAGAAGAGTATGTTTGCGATCAACTTAGTCATTATGCAACCCAACATGTCTGACAGCTAAAACCAGACCAATTATTGTGATCTTAGCATAATATGCTACACATCCAAAACTTGAAATTACCCCCCAAATTGTATCTGTGTGATCCAAAAATATTTTGGCATGAGTTCATCACGCGTGCAATGCATGCAGTGTTTCCCCTACCATTATATTGGGGGGGTGCCCCCACAAAAAATAGGTATGAGCGAACCTATTATTAAAAGTTATTGGAAAATAAACTATAGAGGGTACAATTTCTAGGAAAATTGTAGGGTGTGCTTGCTTGCACCAGTTGCAGATGGGTCGGTTTATTATGAAACAGGCCAAACCCCCTTTCAAGCAAGCTATAGACCACTTTCATGTTTACCAACATTTAGGATGCGCGCGCAGCTAGGTTTCAGAAAACCGGGAAAGGATAGCATTTACAATGGCAAAAGGACCACACGGATCATACAAATAGTTAGATTTAAAAGACCAAAAAGTCAGAGGAGGACAGCCTTAGAGAGAGAAAAAGCGATTCCCCATTGATCTGTCGGATCAGAATTTTGATTTGGGTCACGATGTCACTTCGACATCTAAAAAGTCGAGCAGGGCAGCTTTCAAGAGATATGGGAATTCTGCTTTCAGCCAGCTGGTCCGATTATTTTTGTGATTTGTTTAAACTGGCAATTTGAGTGTGAGACTGCGTCCCCATTAGCCTCAGTCAGACTCGTCGCTCACTGGCAGTGTGCACAATGTTGTATTTCACTCCAGAAACGTCAGAGAGGACTGCCTAACGTAGATACGAGCCTGCTGAAGATAGCCAGCATATTGGATTTCTTTAACCGAGCCTGTTTCATTACTCATTTTCCTGAGAAAGCGACCTCCGTTAGCCAGGCTAGTTTTGCCCGATCACTTGGTCAGGCTATTTAAAGCTATGGGGGTCAAGTGACTTTTGTGCATTGACAAGTGAAATGTAAATGTACTTGTCCAAAAGATGAGTGCCTCAAAAAGTTAATGTCAAGCCCTGTAATCCAGTGAACAGAGATATATGATGACCTGATCGACACTCCAAGTGTATTATACCCGGGAGAAGTTCGTCTTTTGCAACCCACATGCGCAGTTGAGCCAGCTTGACAGTCGTGTGACGTAGGTTTGAAAGTGGTCTATTCTAACGAAGTTGTCACCAGCAGTATTTTTCAGATCGAATCGCGATTCAAACAGTCTCATCTGCTAACTGAAAATATGCCCCCAAACACGTAAATAAGCTTGATATTTATTAAGGGGGAAATGGCTAATTCAAAAGAAGTTTGCTGGAAGCGATCATTGTCAGTAAAAAAAAGCCAAAAGCGACCATTTGGTCTCAGTCTAGAGCCCTGCGTGGAGGAGTTAACTGAATGTGCCGGAAAATTAAAAATGTTTCTTTTGACAAAAAGTTTAGCCTTTGGCATTGAAGACAGCGATGCACCACACTAGCTTGAGTTTAAATACATAATTTAATGTGACATTACTTACTGTACTTGCAAGTCTTGATGATTTACTTAAATGTATAATGCTGCTAGTACACCACGGCACGATACCTAGCAGTTCTATGCACGTCGTATCCATGCGTCGTTGCTAAAGTGTGCTGACGTTGTGACGTAGCCTAGCACTGAGTTCCCTTTGTTGACACAAGGCACTTTTTGCCACAAAAACCTAATTTCAGCCTAAACCGTGCAACGGAACGTAAATAAAAATGTAAGCAACTCAATCGCTAGCAAGACGAAAACTTTGTAATTGGATGGGCTCAAGCCTTAAGTTCTGCGAGAGCACAACCTTTGTTCTCTCACATATATATTATTAATGTTTATTTTCCCACCCCTAAGGATGCCTCAATATTTGGTCTACATAGAGAACGTCGTTGTCAAAAGGTTCGTCTTGGTAGCGATTGAGTTGCTTGTATTGGAATTTACATTCCGTTGCATGGTTTAAGCTTAAATTACGTTTTTGTGGCAAAAATTGAAGCTAAAGGTGGCTAACTTGCTAGCCACAATCACTGACGCTTCTAACGTCATAATGTCTCAAAAACACGCGTGACTACCTCTAGCAGAACATTAGTTTAGCAGCTCGTTAACTTCTGGGAGATAGCTAGCCTAACTAGCTGTACTGCAAGGCAGCTGCAGAAACGCCACAAGCAAATAGGCCAGGGTGATAAAGTCGGTGTCAAAAGTTTTGTCTTGGTCTCCATTGAGTTGCTTATATTAGAATCTACGTTCCGTTGCACAGTTTAGGACCATACAAAGTTTTAGTGGCAAAAATGTTGTCACCGACGGGTACTTAGTTCTAGCCTACGTCACTACGTCTAAACACATTAGCAACGACGCATGGATACAATGTGATAGAGACGTTCTAGCACTTAAATTGGAGTTTAGATTATGAGTGAAAAATCCCACCCCCAAAAAATCCCACCCATTTGGCTTTGTTGAGAAAGCGATTTCGAGTGGAACTGCAATCTCGGATTTTTGATTTAGGTCGTGAAAGTCTTTGAAACTTGAGCGAGTGCGGGTCGCCCGTGAGACCGCCTAGTCTTAGGTGGCAGCCATGGTAGAAAGCGTCATAGTATTTCGTAATTTGATAGTTCTGTCAATTCTAAACCAAAAAACAGAAGGAGGGCAATGTTATGACGATATGACTATTGTGAAGACAGCCAGGTGGTGGATACAAAAATATGCCCCCCAAAACGTACACAAGTTTGACATTAGCGCTCGAAATGAGAACGTTTCTTTTGACATAAAGTATAGCTGTGGCATCGAAGACCGTACACACTATAGATATATATATATATGCAACGCGGTCTCACTCAAATTCTTTAGCTTAAGATATGCCGATTGTGAAGACAGCCATCGGGTCAGCATATTTGTGTGATTTGTGTGAAACTTGGAATTTGAGTGAGACCGCATCTTGATTTGACGTTAGCCTCAGAATCAGACTCCGTCGCCCACTGGCAGTGTGTAGTAACTGTCCTCATTTCCGGCGCTTTCAAACAATCAGCAGCCAGCTGCCTCTAGCAAACTTATTTTGAATTAGCCATTTCCCCCTAAATTAATGTCAAACTTATTTACGTTTTGGGGGCCATATTTTCAGTTAGCAGACTGTACTGTTTGAATCGCGATTCCATCTGAAAGATTGCCAGTGACGTTGTTACAGTAGCTTGTTTCAAAGGGGGCTCGCTTGCTTCAAAGGGTGTTCTTAATGAATTATGCAATATGAGTAGGCTAAATGCTTGAAAATATCACTAGAAGGGAAAAACTTAAGGGGACTGCAAACGATGCAAGCAAGAACACCCTCACAATTTCCCCAGAAATGGTATGCTCTCTAGTTTTACTTTGTGATATGAAACAAAATTGTGAAGTGAAATGTACAATATATGCTGATATTATTTCGGAAACAGTAGTCTACTATTTCACTGAAGCATTAGCATCATGACATTAGCCTCTGTTGCCCGGGTAACACATACTATAGCGGTCCCGGGCAACACATACTACAGCGGTCTATGACGCATCTGTTTTCAATCGTTAAAATAAACATTCCTCACAAATACATTTTCGTTGTAGGATTTATTATGACATTAGATTACAAGTAAACGATTTGTTGGTGAAATTATCTTAATCACCTCTGATGATCAACAGTAACATAATCAACCACAAAAGAGCACTTGAGTTGAATTCGTTTTCAACAAACATGGCTACCGCTGGAGAGCGCATTAATTTTGAAAGAGGAACAGAGAAACGCAATCAAGGCATTTGTCGATGGAAATTATGTTTTTGCTGTCCTTCCTACGGCGTTTGGTAAAAGTTTAATTTATCAGGTCTATCCAATTGAGCGAGGAGGCATTTGTTTTCCGGGTTCAGTTAAAACACGCCGCATACTCACAGCCCAACGGAGAGTTATCAGACTCATATTGACCAGAATTATGAGTACGTCAACGTCAGGCTAGCAGAAATTGCCCCCTAAAAAATATGTAAATTTCCTACCCTGGACCAAACACAACACACAAGATCAGTACTGCACACAGCTGAAAATATTTAATGTATTTCTCCACATTTTCTACGTAAAAGTTGCATTTTGTGCAGAAAGTCAGAACATATTTCAAATTGAATACTGTATAGTAGGCTACATACTCAACTGTAAACACAGCAAATACATTTGTGGAGACAAATGAAACTATTCAGCAAATGAAATACAGTGCATTGTTTCAATCATGGACTGCCGTGAATGTGTACAAAAAAGTACTGATATCGTGCATATAGTAGGCTACATTTTACTGTACTGTAGACCAGTGATTCTCAAACCTGTCCTGAAGGACCATCTTTCCTGCATGTTTTAGATGTTTCCATGCTCCAACACACCTGATTCAAATGCAAGTTCGTTGCCAGGCTTCTACAGACCTAGATAACAACCCATTTATTTGAATCAGGTGTGTTGGAGTAGGGAAACATCTAAAACATGCAGGACAGGTGGTCCTTGAGGACAGGTTTGTGAACCACTGCTGTAGACAGTAGAGAATAGTAGTTTTCACCTGTGCTCTTGTCGACATGTCCAAATTACTGTTGCAACAGTATATCTGCTGAGGTTGGGCTGAAGTCTCTGTCCAGATTCTCTCATTCAATGCGTTTCCATGATGGTATCAATTCGAATCTAGCTTTATTCGGACAACGCTATTTTTCTGGCCAACTGCTATTATCCTAATATATGGCAGTGAATAAATCAAATTATTGGCCGAAAGCATGTCATATCCCAGTTCGTTCATATGTGGCACTGTTTTCACTACAACTAGTGGTGATACAGCCATTTCCGCTTGACCTCTTCACCACTACCAACAACAACAACATCAACATTTCGAGAAAGATGGCAAGGTGAAGATACGTCCCTCTACATTTCGTGCATGATGACAATAGGAGTACTGCGAATGCAAACAGCGCTATTGGCTGGATTGATAATGGAGAGAAGATGCCTGCCGCCAAAGGAACATGGAGAATTAAATTCAGACCACCAATATGTTGTTGCACTTTGCCACAGCAGTGTTTCCCCTAGGATTTTTTTTTAGCAGTGGGGGCAGGTCTGTCTGAACCCCCCCACCCCCTCCCCCGCCGAAACAATGTCCTAACCCTATATTTTGGAGCAGGTTAATGTAATAGTCTACTAGCTGATGTAATATTTTCGTCCTATTCATAAAGTATGTTCTAAATCAGACCTGGGCATTGTACGGCCTGCGGGCCACAACCGGCCCACAGGCTGTCTCAATCCGGCCCGCGTGAGGTAAATAAAATTAAAACAATTTATTGAGCTGTATTAAAGTTAAGTCCTGAAAGACTACAGTGATCAGGCGACTTATATATATATATTCATACTAACACAACATATATTCATACTAACACTGTAGCAGTTAGACTGTTCACAGACAGCAGTTAGATATGCATTACAGACATGGAGCTAGGAATGTAAACAAATCTCTTAAATTAGGTAGCAGCGTTAAGAGCTTCATTTGTAAGACAACAGGGTTATGTTCAATGAAAAACAGTGAGTAATTGGACAAAAAGAGATTAGCCAGTTGGCTCAAAGTGGAATAAAATATATTTTTCAAAAGCTGAAGTGATTTCCTGGTTTTATTTATTAGTTAGAATACGTATAACTCAAAGTTTTAACAAATTGCAAAAGCTGAATAATCATTCAAAGCCTACTGATTAATCAGTGAAAAAATAGATGATTAGTCGACTCATCGTTCTAATAGCCTACTTGTTAGATTAGTCAATTATCAAAATAATAGTTTGTTGCAGCCCTACTGAACCGCCAAACCCGTTTTGTCACTGACTGGTTATTAAAACTAGTCAGGTGGCAGTGTTTTGATTTAATATTGAAGAATTACATAAATGTTAATATCTGGGTTTGAGTATTGTGTACCGTACGGTCTGGACACATCTTGGTTAGTTGCAACTTAAATTGCAACTTGAGCGGTCTGGCTTCACTTCAGGTCACACGAAATGCTAATACCGGCATGGTATAATGGTGAGGCTAGTTATATCTAGCTGCCTTCTTATCAACCATAGCACATAATGGCTTGACTAGCGACATAGCGGTGGCAGTGATTGTCTGCTTTGCAGACGTAGCGGTGGCAGTGATTGTTTGTTTTGTTAAGGCCGAAATATGCTTCTGCGTCTCCGTTTAGGGATGGGCGGGCGCGCGGATACGTACGGATAGACTTTGTTTATGGTTCTCCGAAGGCTGTGGGTGCTGAAAACAATTCACCGCCAGAAGAGTAGGTGGCGCTGCACTGCGATGCTAGCTAGGTTATCGAAAAGTCATCAATAAAATAAGTACAGTTTCAGCAACTACACTGCCCATTTCTCGTGACATTTTAATTCAAATGCCGATTTACATGTACTATTTAGCTGAAATATGAATTGTAAAAACGGCTTCTCTTTGGTGATGTTTGTGATGCTAGCTGGAGGGGCAGCCTGCTTTGACTGGGTGTGCAGTGAACATTTCTGGGGGGTTATTATGATTACGGAAAGGGATCGTATAATTTTTTATATTGCTACCATTTTAGAGACTGCTTATCGATCCTAGTGTTAATCAGGTGCGGAGCCAGACGTTGTAAACATTCGGGGTTTAGCCCAAAACAACAACGTATTGGGGCTTGATTTGCAAGAAAGGCACTCGTACATTGGTATGCAACGCTGAGCGCCTCTGCGGTCCTCTTCCACATATTAAAATAGTGCTGCTGCTAACTAATAATATGGTGCCTGCACTGCAATGCCATGGCGGGCTGGACCAAATTATTTCCTCGGGCTGCATATAGCCCGCAGGTCGGACGTTCCCCACCATAGACATGTATACATAGGCTGTGGCTGTGTCTACTACCGCGCACTTAACGAAGTACACTGCAATGTAGTGCACTGCAATGTAGTTCACTTACATTTGCAGTGCACTTAGTTGCTGAGTAGTGCTGTCTAAACTGGAACACTTTACTTACCCACTTAGCGGGAAGTGACGCACGCAAATCTGCTCGCGACAACCGAGAAACTAAACCCGCGAAACAAACCCGCTTGTATTTCTGTCACTGGACTCCTCCTCTTCCGCTACGTAGCCAAGATGGCGCCCGTTTAGGGCGAGTAGTGTTCATCGTCGGACACTTCATTTTTGGACCGTTTGCAGTGCATCATCCGGGTACTTTCAGTGCACTGAATTCTGATGGTTTCTCAGCGTAAGCGCCCTAAGCACTGAAAGTAAGTGCTCGAAGTGCACAGTAGTAGACACAGCCGAAGTGTCCGACGATGGACACTACTCGCTACTAATGACGTGTGTGTAATGTAGACATACAGTGAACCTCAAAGTCCATTGAAACCAAAATTTCACTTCTCACTACTGTTTTGAAACTGCAACTGGCAAGCGCTCGCTTATGAAACAGTGCAACTTGGGACGTCACAAGTTGCAGCGTCATCTTTGTCACGCCCCAACAATTACATTTACCCGCCCTCTGGTTTTCTGGTCCAGGCAGGAACATAAACGGGGGTCGCGTAGATCTCCGACACTTTTTTAGCTAGCTGCGCGCTGCTCTTTACTTACACAGGAATTACAATAAGTTTAGCCTACAAGATATCGAAAAAGCAGCGCCGTAAATGCAGTGTTCCAGGCTGTACCGGAGATCCTGAAACTTTTCACCATCTTCCCAAAGAACAAGACACTCGACGGGCATGGCTGATGTCTCCTGTATCTAGCATAATAGAATGCTAAATACGTTTCTAAACACATAAACATACTGCTGTAGTCGGCATTAGAAGGGAAGCTTCCAAAAAATTGCCAGAAAACGAAAGCAGTCTAGCCTTTTGCTGACGCCTGTCTAGATTAGGCTATCTATTCGAAATAACTGGAGAAAGGCTGTGCTAGATACAGGATACGTTAGCATTGCTTGAACTATGGAGCTAGAAAGCTGACAAAAGTATCTGAATTTGAATATGAAAGATCTGAAATAATTGTATGTCGAATTTCATAAAACTGAAATATTTTACTGTTGAATATATAATATCTGAATTATTTGTATGCCGAATTTAACAAAACTGAATTATTTAGTTCCAGAAATTCAGATTGCGGAAATTCAGATTGCGGAAATTCAGATGGCGGAAATTCAGACTGCGCAAATTCAGATTTTTGTCTGAACTAGGCCAAAGGTGAAACAGCTTGCTTTCACAGGGAAAAGTAGACAATTTCAGAACAACCAAATTTGACCTCAGAACAAAAGCTAAGAGTTGCTCGTTGGAGGAAAAGTATGGAGCCCAATCGAGGTATAGTGCTTATGAAACTTGTAAAAACCTTGTAAAAACTCCTCTGCCAAAATCGGCAGTTACTGTAACCAAGTGAGTCGAGACGGAGTCGGAGGGCGGCGGAGACCGATGGAAGACGCGGAACAACTGGCAAAGCTGTAGCCTATATATTTATGTTTCTGTTCCGTTGTTCTCTTTTCTGTGTTGGAGTTCTTTTAAGAGCTTGATGGCATCAACATCCAGCCTGATATAAAATCATGAACTTGAATTGTGTCTCTTCATTATAATACCCAAACAGAAAATCCAGGTTGAATCAAGTAACGCTAGCTAGCTACTATTGCTAATAGCCAATTTTGGGTGGTCAAGCATATTGTTTTT
>CAEFZP010000046.1:0-29619 GCA_903064625.1 Mallotus villosus
TCTCCTTTTATGGTATATGCTCATGAATATATAGATGAGCTGCGCGCTGATTGGTTGGTTTACAACGCGTGAAGCCGCGGAGCAAAGACGGCCAACAGCACTCACTGAAACAAGGTGGAGACTTGAAATAAAAAGGTACAAATAAATCTATTGCGTCTACACAACCCTGTTTTTAACAGATTGACTAGATATCATTTGAAATGATTACGGTAGTTTCCACTTCTGTTGTCAAGCAAACAGGATCGCCTTAGGTGGGTAACGTTAGCACTAGGCTACAGCTTAGCAAACAAACTATCATGATTCAACTCAGCTTCAGTTAGCTAGCTATCTTGCTGAAAAATTGATCTGGACAAACATGCATCTGAATTGTAGATTTACATGGCAACACAGGTTATTTATTTGAATGAACATAGTCAGGAACATGAAATAGCGTAAGTCCCATTGCCAATAAACTAGGCTAAATCATAACACATTAATGCTCTTGCGTTAGCAAGCTAAACTGGTTTACATGCCTACAGTATAGGTGTTTTCGCTATCTAGCTGTTCTTACATTCCTTGCAAATCACCGTTAATAAAAAGCAGATGAGCTAATGTAAAGCAGGATTTGCTATGAAGCTGTTGCTGCAAAGAGGTGCGTTCCGACCTTAGTTATGTTCATCACAATCGCAAGCTGTAGTATGATTTTGTCGGTAACAGTTATTAGCAATGCTAACGTATCCTGTATCTAGCACCTGCCTTTCTTCAGTTATTTCGAATAGATAATCTAGAAAGGCGTCAGCAAAAGGCTAGACTGCTATTCGTTTTCTAGCTATTTTTTGGGAAGTTTCCCTTCTAATGCCGACTACAGCTAGTCTAGCTAGAATCATTTGCTAAGTAAGGTATGTTGATGTGTTTAGAAACGTATTTAGTATTCTTATTCTAGATACAGGAGACATCAGCCATGCCCGTCGAGTGTCTGGTTCCTTGGGAAGATTATGAAAAGTGTCAGCATTCCCAGTTACAGCCTGGAAGACAGCATTTACGATGATCCATTTTCAATATAGGCTACTTTAAAAAGTTAAAACTTTCTCCTTTGTTGTTCGCGTGGAAGTAGCTACATAGAGCAGCGCGCAGCTAAACACCAGAGGGCTGGTCTATATAGCTAGATCATGTTGGGGCATGACAAAGATGATGCTGCGTTTGGAAGTTGCAGTTTCAAAACAGTAGTGAGAAGTGACATTTTGATAGGAAAGAGGTTTCAATGGACTTTGAGGTTCACTGTATGTCTATATTACACACCAAACTGTCATTTTTCAACTATGACAAGGTAAAATCGGGTTTGCAATCAATCGCCCCTTTAACTTGGCCAGGGTGTCTAAAAATGATCAAAAAATAAAAGGCTCAGAAAGGTATTAGTGGACGACAATTTAGGCCAAATCCCAATTATCTATCTTACCCCTACCCCTTAGTTTACCCCTAGCCCTTGTCCCTCGAAACTGAGGGGTACGGGCTACATAGCCCTATGAAATGAGACACCAGTTGGTTACGGTTATAGCTAGTAGTGTTATGCACTGATATCAAACTAAATTCGCTGCTAATGGAGTTTAGTTAAAACAGTAGACATTCAAGGCTAATCAGAGAAATACGGGACTGTTGTGCAATCAGCAATGTAACGTTAGCGTAGCAAACTAGCAACTGGCCTTAATCTACTATAGGCCTACGTGGCAAGAGTAAATTGAAAGAGAGAGAGAGAGAGGAGAAGAAAGAGAGAGAGAGTCGGAGTTTTGAGGTCTGACTCAAAAGAGAAGTAGAGTGGTTAGGGGTGAAATTATTTCCACATTAGTAGCTCCTGCTTGTTACTGTGAACTGAGTGCAGCATATCTGGATTTGGCTGGGGCCCAAACAGACTGCAGCCTACAGTCTGGGTTTCCCATCCACGTGAGACATATTTTTGAACTCTGTCAGAGAGACAAGAGACAGCTGGGGCTGCAGGGCTGCCTTTGGCGTACACAGACGACCAAGAAATGAAGCGACTAGACAAACAGACACGTGAAGAATGGATACAGAAATCAAAACTTGTATTATTTTCTGGTATATCCACGTAAGAAAAAGCTACATAGGGTGTTACCTCATTGCTGAAAGCAAAGAAATGAAGAGGATTATCAAAATAACCAGTTATTAACTTGGAAGTCTTCTTAGTGCAAGGTAGCTCTAACAGGAAGTCTTCCCCATAATTGCCTGCAGTCTTAGTTTATCCCTGAGGCAGCATAAGTGCCAGAGGGAATATAATGAATGGGGGAATACTTTTAGGATGAAACTATGAAACAAACAATTTAAATACAATTTGATTAGATTACATTAAATGATTAGGTATTTAACATCGTGTTACAAACACACCATCACCAGCATCCAATCTGTTACAGTCCATGTGATTTACCGTGGATTTATTCTCAAAGCAACACATTTTTGTTCACCATGGTAACAGCAAAACAACTACTATGTAAAACAAAGACTCAGTTCTTTTCCCCAGTGTCTAAAGAGGCCAAAGATAGTAAATGCTTTTATAATCCAAGTCACAATGCTGAATTTGTTTATAGACAGAGGGACAGAAGTATTTGCAAGTCCATTTGGGTGAACCAAGGTTGAAACCAAGTGTTTCTATTTAAATGACTGATTTAATCAAAACGCTTCTATTCTAGTTGTAGCCTATATATAACTTGTAGGCCCTATATATAACTTTGAATAACTCGAGAAAACTCAACTCGGCAGAAAACTTACTCCATACTCCGTATGCCAGCGCTTCGTCCATTAATTGTATTTAGCGGATATGTTGTCCCTTAGGCTTCTCAGCGTGAGAAATACAAGGTGTTGCGTGAGGGGGTGTGAAATGGCTCAAATGGGTGTCTCACGTGAGACTTGAGAGCCCTGATGGCATACTGTGGGTTTTCTATCATCAGTATTTTACCAATCGACAAAGACATAGGCTATTGGACAGTTTTATAGTATGCTAACAAAAATGAACAAATGAATCACATATTTAAATACAAATAGCCTGGCAATAGCTGTGAAGTTCAAGTTAAGTTTATGCAACAATATAGTATTAAACGTGATGTTAACTGATTTACATGTAGGCGAGCATCCCAGACTATACTTCTCAGACGCGTAAATTGGAACTCAACATTTTCAAAACGAAAAGGCCTACTTACACTCATCTTGATTGAAGGCGCAATTTCTCTCTAATGTCGAAGAAAGACAGTTATTTCGATGTGTTGTACTTGGATCGCGAAGGAGGGTTTATATCTGTTCATGTGCTTCGGACATTTAGAGTGATGTCATGATACACCAATGGGATTCTAGCATGACCAATCACGGTACAGTAACAAGACCAGATATAACTCCAAGCGCCTCCAAGGGAGACGGTAACAACCAGAGAGGGTACAATTTCTGGGGAAATTGTAGCGTGTGCTTGCTTGCATCGGTTGCAGAATACACAATTAATTAAATAAATACACCATTAAATACATAAATACACCATTCAATAATTACTTACATGTGTCATGAATTAGCCTAATTAAAATAAGGATTAAATACATAAATGTGTTATTAAATGTGTCATGAATTAATTAAAATACCAATTCATTTTATGTGAAATACATATCAAAAGCAATACATTTACATTTACAAAACCCTAAACAGCGCCCCCAGTCGATTGCATAATACATTTACATTTCACAACAATTCGATTGCATATTACATTAACATTTCACAACAACAACGTGTTGCAGTGCTTCATGAATTGTGATATCTGTCAGACTCGCCCATCAAAGTCAGTGGGTGGGGCTAGCGCGAATCTAGTCTGATCCATTGCGTTGGTCTGAAGTAGATTGCCGGGATAGAGAGACGATGGAGTTGGTGAGAGACATTCTAGACTTAGCTGAGGGTGTGGAGGACCTGCTGACCCAAAGCATGTAGCGAGTACAGCAGAGGAACTTATTGAAGTTCTTGGAGTTATTTACGCACTTTCCGACCAATATATTGACCACAGAGTGACTGCAAATTTAGACTCTGGTAGCAGGGTGCATCAGCATCTTCCTCAATCAAATTCGCTGCTTCTCTCAGCAGCTCCGGGGACCGGGAATTTGGTTCTGCACCTCGCACGCTGTCTCAACATTGGGGCGAGTCTTCCCCTTGATAATTAGCCGTAGCATTGCAAAGTGCAGAAATAACTCTGATAACTTCAATAAGTTCCTCTGCTGTACTCGCTACATGCTCTGGGTCAGCAGGTCCTCCACATCCTTTAATTAATCATTTTTTTCCCCTGTTTTTAACCGTGGTATCGAAATTGGCATCGAGAATTGTATTATTATACTGGTATTGGCACCGACTACTGAATTTTTGGTATTGTGACACCCCTACCCCCCAATATTAGCCTAATGGTGTCCCCATGGACCCAGTTTGAGAACCAGCTACCATGGGTTGTAGCCTGAACTTTGCTTCCCTTTGTCTTTTGCAAGGTTATGTTTTGTCCATTTTGTGGAGTTGCAACCCATATGGCTTTTTCATTTGTGTTGTGGCTTTTGCAAAGCGTGGACACGTCTTGACCACCGTGGGGTTGAGGGTAAAAACACTACATGGCAAGTGAAATTACATTCATCTTTTAAAGCAGCAATGAGGAGGATTTGGTTGATTGCATGGAAACCAGAGTCTTCTCCATGCCTCTACACGTTGAGCTCTGACAGAAGGAGCAAAAGCGCCCCTGAAGTTGAGGGCCACAACCCAGATTTTCTTTGTTCACTCACTCTTTGTCTTGAGTCAGTATTTGTTATGGACAAGCAACACTTTATCAAACGATTGGGCATTGCTACCGCTTTTGGACTGCAATTATTTTCCTTGTTTGTTGATTGATTTGGATTAAGTGAGATCTAACTCCTTGTGATTTGACATGCCATGAAACAGAAATGTGAAAATAGACCCATCTGAACAGGAAAATCCTTCATCAACTCTTACTGGTTAATCACCGAGCTATATTATATTAGAATAACTAGAGAGCGTACAATTTCTGGGGAAATTGTGCAGGTGGGTCCGTTCCCTTAAATGTTTCCATTCTAGTGATATTTTCAAGCATTTAGCCTACTCATATTGCATAATTCATTAAGATCCCTCTTTGAAACAAAAGAACCCTCTTTGAAACAAGTTATGTAACAACGTTGTCACTGGCAATATTTCAGATGGAATCACAATTCAAACAGTGCCGTCTGCTAACTGAAAATATGCCCCCCAAAACGTAATAAATTGGACATGAATTTAGGGGGAAATGGCTAATTCAAAAGAAGTTTGCTAGAGGCAAGCTGGCTGCTGATTGTTTGAAAGTGCCGGAAATGAGGACAGTAGCCTACTACACAGTGCACACTGCCAGTGCCAGGGTGACCGAGTCTGACTCTGAGGCTAAGGTCAAAACAAGATGCGGTCTCACTCAAATTCCAAGTTTCACACAAATCACAAAAATATATATTTTTTTAAAGGAAAATACAATCTTTCAAAGTGTTTTTTGTGTCAAAGTAAAAAGTTGCACTTTCCAAGTGGTCTGGTGGATTTTTTGATGTGGATTCGTACGAGGGGAGTCACAAGATTGTAGGGCCTTTAAATATTGGCCAAGCAACCAAAGCTATTCTCTATGTTTAAAGGAAGGAATATGCATTAATATTAACCAAATAGTATGGAATTATAGTTATTTGACTATATGGGTTACATCAGAGCAAGAATGGTCAAAGTAAGTTTAAATTAAATAGATACTAACATTGCAAATGAATGACATCTATGACAAGGCAAACATGTTACAAAGTGAAGGCTTTAAATCTTACCTACTCTACCATAATTATTGAAAATTTGATATAGAAACAGTGAGAGGTGAGGAAGGAGGAGTAGGAAAAGCCAGAGCTAAGGCGAAGCCCTCAGGAGATCAAGAATCCAAAGAACAATGCTTCACAGTTTCCTTTATACCCAACTATTATCTGTAGAACAACCAATCAGACCACATCTTGATCCTTACTTATCAACATATGACTAGAAATGCAACAGTAAGTTACACAATGAGTTGTGAGACCCATCAAGTAGAGACTCGGTCCAGCAACTCCAGATTTGAGCATATGAGAGATGAGGGCAGGGTGACACATTTACATTTAATCATTTAGCAGACGCTCTTATCCAGAGCGACTTACAGTAAGTACAGGGACATTCCCCCCGAGGCAAGTAGGGTGCAACCTTCTAATTAATAGCCTGATTCCCTAACCGCTCAGCCATCTCTGACTCCACCCAGCCTTACAAGACCATAAAGTTGGCTTCAGTCACTGGAAAACTACAATAACCACAAGGTGGAGCTACGTTTCCATATATTAGATTATTTCAAAAGGTTCAGGGTACTGGGCGTTACGCATTTTTAACATAACCACTGAATCAGCAAAAATTGTACAAAAGGAATCATAGTAAAGTGAAGTAAAGACTAGAAAACACACAGAGACACACTCACCTCAGTGTTACCATCTACAAGAGTCAGCTTCATTTGTTTTTCTTGTGTGTGTGTGTGAGTTATCTGTTTCTCTAATCTGATGTAATGTGTTGTAACTGCTGAACATCTTCAGACAGTAAGGAGAGATAAAAGGATAGAGGGAATGAAGTACGCTGTGAAAACAGGACAGAGTTCTGATTGTACGATGACTGATGACATTTAAGGTGACAATTACTTCTATAAATCGATGTGTGTCGACTTTTTTTGAGTTTTGTATGTTTGTTCTAGTTTTGGTGTGAGTGTGTGTGTGGCAAGCAGGCTGAGTCTTGGGAATTAATGGTAATTAGTGTGTGTGGTGATCATTGCTCACAATGCTAGCCAGCAGTGTCAAAGGTCGTCCCCTTGGAGAGGGAGCGACTGAAGAGATTTGGCTACCATGACGACCAGGTTTCTGTCTCTTGTAAGTCTCGGCCTCCAATTATTTTGTCCTCTCATTTCTCTCTCTCACGCTCTTTCTTACTCTCTCTGTCTTTCATCAGATTGAATACCTCATCTTCGATCTTAGATCTTCAATTAAGATCTTTTTTTTGCTATACTTGTTATCAGTGTGTGTGTCTGTCTGTGTGTGTGTGTGTGTGTGTGTGTACGTTTGTGTTAGCCTGCCTGTGCCTTGTGAGCCTGAATGTGTCTGTTATCCATGTGGATATTTTAGTAAGGACGTCCTGCCCTCCCTTTTCTCAACTGATCTCTCTCTCTTTCACTCTGTCTATCTCTTCACTTTTATCTTTATTTTCCCACTTCCTCAATTAGCTGCCTTGCACTGCAGTGATGGTGAAACAAAGATTAGAGCAAAGGAGATGGAGAGATGACCATCATCCACTGTTCAGAAAGACAGGTAATTACTATGGGAGATAGAGAAAGAGAGATATTTGCAGAAAGAGGGAAAGAGAGAAAGGAAGAGAGCAAGAAACATGACCAAACCTGGTAGAAATGGATCTCTCTCCCATCTTTCTCTCACAGAAGTTACTGATAGGTTGACTCTGGAGACCAGGCGCTCTATGATGGACTGATAAGAATGATAACGTAGAGGGCAACAAATTGAGACATACAGCCTGCAGGAGATGTGTATGTGTGTACGTGTGTGTCGATAATATTTTTGGCGGAAATAGAATCAAACTAGATCAAGTCATGTTATCAGAATTTGACAAGATATTTCTGGGGGGTACATTTTAGGGACATTTTATTTAGACAACCTAGATAGATTCTGATATTTTTACATGCATACATACATTAAATAGTAAAAAGTATTGCGACACCTACACATTATACCCACAGGTGCTTCACAGTTGCAAAGGGGGGACCAACGCCATATTAATGCAGATTTAGAATGGGATGTCATAAAAGCTCCTGTAGGTGTAATGTGTAGGTGTCCTAAAACATTTGTTTATGTACTGTATATGTATGCACACACACACGCACACACACACACACACACACACACACAGCTGTCTAATCCATCTTGTAAAGGATCTGATTAACACCCACTAATTACCCTCAAAATAGTAGTCCCTGGGGAAGCTTACGACACATACACACTCCCACATGCGCACACACACAAAAACTGCAGCCTTTTGAATGCGAACAGAACCCACATTTATAACAGCAGGCATAGGGTGATGTTTGTAGTGTGTCAGCTGTTAACTGACTATCATTTATCTGATCATCCAAGTGTTTGCTCCCTCAGTGCCACAGCGATCACCATAACGTGACACCATAATCTGACACACTGTTTACATGTGTATACACTACAGTATGCAACGTGTGAAGGAGAGGAATGGATGGTGAACAAAGTGATTCACCTCAGCTTACATAAAACAAACCTCTAAATATAGAGCATGCATGACTACAGATTTCTGTACCAACGCTATCAGCTACATTGATGTGTGTGTGGGCCCGCCCTCTCTGCTCACTGCTCTATACTATACTGTAGCCTCATTTGTACCTAGCTGTAGCATTAGCTTATGTTCAGCTCACCGTAATTTTTCTTTACCTGACCAGTAGTTTTTTGCTAAGCATGTATTTGTATGTGCCTGAACCACAGTGGCACATTTCTGAATCTGTAAAAGCGAAGTGGGTCCCTATTTTTTGGTTAGCAATCCCGCAATTAGCAGTCCCGCAGTAGTTAGCGTCCCAGCTAACACAGTTACGTTGCCTTTCCGTTGCCGCAACGTCATTCGCTGACCAAACTTTCGTCGCCGCAACGTCTTTTGGCGAGGTTGCGGCAACGTGAGAAGTGAAAGACGCCCTGAGGTAACGGCAACGTCATTTGGTGACATTGCCAGTCCATAACCGCGACGTTGTCGCGACGTCATTTTCCCGACGTTGCGGCAACGTGAGAAGTGAAAGACGCCCTGAGGTAACGGCAACGTCATTTGGTGACATTGCCAGTCCATAACCGCGACGTTGTCGCGACGTCATTTTCCCGACGTTGCGGCAACGTGAGAAGTGAAAGACGCCCTGAGGTAACGGCAACGTCATTTGGTGACATTGCCAGTCCGTAACCGCGACGTCGTCGCAACGTCATTTCCCGACGTTGCCAGTCTGTAACCGCGACCTCCTAGCAACGTAATTTGCCGACGTTGCCAGTCTGTAACCGCGACCTCCTAGCAACGTAATTTCCCGACGTTGCCAGTCTGTAACCGCGACCTCCTAGCAACGTAATTTGCCGACGTTGCCAGTCTGTAACCGCGACCTCCTAGCAACGTTGCTTTGTGACGTTGCCAGTCCGTAACTGCGACCTCCTAGCAACGTAATTTTGTGACGTTGCCAGTCCGTAACTGCAACGTTAATTAAGTAACCTATATTTCTAATTTCTAGGCTACTGCTTATATTGGGGCGGTTCATATGCAGACCTCATTTGCCCAAAATGCTTCTTGTTCTTGTATTTAATAGGCTAGCCTACATGGTAGCCAACTTTAGGACTATGTTTGTGTGATGTGTAGCCTAACTCAAGCTAATCATTAACGAGGCAGCATTTCCATGTAACATTCAGTCATTTTATTTCAAACAAAGTGCCAAACAGTGAATTAAAATCTTCTTCCAGTCTCCGTTACAGGTCCTGTCTGTTGGCCCTGACAATAAAGCACAAAATAAGTTAGTGACCTATCAACATAATTTGTTACATAGCCATGTGAAAGGTTGGATATGGAAGCTGCAATCATGATTCATTTACCTGTCTTGTTTTGAATGGGCTGTGTTTGGGCCACCTGTAGGTCCATCACTTGCACCTCTTCAGTGTGTCTGCCCTGTAGTCGCCTGCATAGGAGAGCCTCTTGCTGGTTCTCCTCCAATGTCTCCATCTTCCGGAGCATAACCTGTAATGTGTCTGTCATTAAGGACAAGTAAAACAAGTTAACAAGAGTTTGCATTATTGGCATACACTGTGGTTCTTCTAGATTTGCTGTAAATATTGCTGTTTTTACCTTGAATTGTTGTATACAAAGCATTAGTATGACAACATTTGTTGTTTTGACAAATATGTATCCCCCCACCACGATCAGAACAACTTAGGTATGCCTTACAATGAGTTGACAATGCTATTGAAAAGCTTTGAGTATTTTTTGGAGGGTCTTATATTTGCACTTGCCTGGCTGCCAGCTGTTTCCTGGACCCCCATGGGTTCCCCTCCACCAGACCAGAGTTGACACCTACATCTGGTGATGCAAAAGTTTCAAGTCATGCATTTGCTTCAAAACATAGCCTTTAGGGTTGCCATGGCTCATACAATTATTGTCACTGTTATAAACGGTCATTCATTACCCTCATTTCCCAGGGACACGTGCTAACAGTCTGGGGTGTCTTTGAAGAACTTCTCGACTGGATGCGACGAATTAGCACTGCATGAAACTGTAAAGGAGCAAGAGGCAAACCAATTACTTGAACAATTCGAGCTAAACTTGCCTCTATGTAGCCTTTTGCATTAGCGTTACCTAGCTTAAAACAATATGGCACTAGCTAAATTAGCTAAGCAGAGCTAGCATTGTGAGGAGCATCGGCCAACTTGGCATGTGTTAGCTAATGTTATGCTAACTATTCTAACTATAATAGTAATATAGAAGCATTTTGTAAATCAATTAATTAAGGTGATTAATAATTAGACGGCTCAAACATTATAAAGTCCTTACTAAAGAGCGACAACGCAGTTTTATACAGGTTAGATATGTAGTGTGGCCGACCGCGTGTGATCAGCCACGCTAGCTACAAAGAAAGACAAATGAGGGCTAAGCTATTTTGGAACACGTTTTTCTAACAGTTCTGAACGTATGTTCACTGATAATTTTATGGGTGATTTGTGAGACGCTAAACTTTGATATACGCATTTCAAAATAACTTTCTGGAGGCTTTGTTATTTTACCTAGAGCTAGCCTAGAGCTATGTAGCTAGCTAGCGAAATCCTTACACAAACAAGGTGAATCTGATTGCAAATAATAATGCTAAATAGCCTACATTTCAAACCTTTAAGTAATAACATGCCCCATTCAATTTCTGCAAATACATTTACTTAAAACAATTTCTGTAAAAAATACTCACCTTTGAATTTAGCCGTGGGGTGAAAGACGAATGGAATTTTGAAAACCCCTCCTTCAGCGAGTCGGACATGCACACGCCGTTGGGTACGACTGTTAACCAATGCTTTCCTAACTTGAACATTGTAGTAAGCTCTTTCACACACAAATCAGTAAAGCTATTTAGAAGAACCAATTTTATCTAGTTGATATGGCAAATGAACATGCAAAGATCAGCGCCAAAACTCCCCCTAGCGAGGACGTCCATATGAATGTTCATGACGCTCTGAGGGATTTAGCTGCCTCTCCGAAAACACGCGTGACTGCCAGGCTGTAGAAGAACATTCGTTTAGCCATTCTCTGGTTTAGCAGCTCGTTAACTTCTGGGAGATAGCTGGCTAGGCTAACTTGAAATGCCAGAAGCAAAGAAGCCAGGGTGATAACTATTTACTAATGTAACATTGTCATACAAAACAACATTGTATGTACACTATCATATATGCTGATATTATTAAGTACATATATTTTCGGAAACAGTAGTCTGTAGTTAGCATACCCTCTGTTGCCCGGGCGCTATGCGACACATACGACAGCGGTCTGTGATACATCTGTTTTCAATTGTTAAAATAACCATTCCTCACAAATAAATGTTTGTTTTGGTATTTATTAGACATGACATTGCAAGTCAACGATTTGTAATGCCACAAGCAAAGAGGCTATGGTGATAGCTAACTATTTACTCATGTATTGTGATATGAAACACAATTTTGAAATGTAGGCAGCTAAAATATGATAGCTCTATACTGTACGCTGATATTAGAGCTAAGCTATAGATCTTAGCTAGTAGCTATAGATGCTTTCCTAACTTGAACATTGTAGTAAGCCCTTTCACACAAAAATCAGTAAAGCTATTTAGAAGAACCAGTTTGATCTAGTCTATGACATTAAGGTGAACAATTTCAAGTCTTATTTTTTACAGTGTGTAGAAATACAATAGCCTATATATTACTATGCAATAGCTGTAGTTGCTTTCACAAGCAGATTCTGATGTATTCCTCAATTAGCTTATAAGACAAGACAGCCTATTCGTCCCAAAATGGGGAAATTCGGGATAGGTTTGCTAAGGAAGAACTGTAATATTCTGTGATGACATGTCTTTGAAAATGAAACTCGTATAAGAGTCGCTTTTCCTTTTGATCACATTTAACACTTAGGCTATTACAAAATGATAAGGCTAGGCTACATCACCAAATAATTGCTTTTGTAGCCTACATGTTTAAAGAATGGAAGACTAAATTATATTCCAAATTCAGTATTTTATTTATTAAAGCTACGTTTCTGCATATGAGAAAACAATCTGGGGGTGAGTTGCACATGAAGCATGCATTGTCTAGCTACATACATGCTGGAACATTTAATATTGTGTGTGATTGAAATTAATGTAGTCCTACATTACAAAAGCCCAGTTCATTGTGATCTCTCTATCTCTGGATAAACCGCTTGCATTCGAGATCCATTGTCCTACGACCAAAGAGCGACGGAGCGGCAACGTAACGCAAGGTACCAAACTTAACGGATCCAACCGACCAAGGTACGACGTCGCGGCAACCTTGTCCACGGGACATAAAATAACGTAGCCAACCGACCAAGGTACGACGTCGCGGCAACCTTGTCCACTGGACCTAAAATTAACGTAACCAGCCGACCAATGTTCGACGTCGCGGCAACGTTGTCCACGGGTCTAAAAATAACGTAACCAGCCGACCAAGGTACGACGTCGCGGCAACCTTGTCCACTGGACCTAAAATTAACGTAGCCAACCGACCAAGGTACGACGTCGCGGCAACCTTGTCCACTGGACCTAAAATTAACGTAACCAGCCGACCAAGGTACGACGTCGCGGCAACCTTGTCCACTAGACCTAAAATTTACGTAACCAGCCGACCAACGTTCGACGTCGCGGCAACGTTGTCCACGGGTCTAAAAATAACGTAACCAGCCGACCAAGGTACGACGTCGCGGCAACCTTGTCCACTGGACCTAAAATTAACGTAACCAGCCGACCAAGGTACGACGTCGCGGCAACCTTGTCCACTAGACCTAAAATTAACGTAACCAGCCGACCAACGTTCGACGTCGCGGCAACGTTGTCCACTAGACCTAAAATTAACGTAACCAGCCGACCAACGTTCGACGTCGCGGCAACGTTGTCCACGGGTCTAAAAATAACGTAACCAGCCGACCAAGGTACGACGTCGCGGCAACCTTGTCCACTGGACCTAAAATTAACGTAACCAGCCGACCAAGGTACGACGTCGCGGCAACCTTGTCCACTGGACCTAAAATTAACGTAACCAGCCGACCAAGGTACGACGTCGCGGCAACCTTGTCCACTAGACCTAAAATTAACGTAACCAGCCGACCAACGTTCGACGTCGCGGCAACGTTGTCCACTAGACCTAAATTAACGTAACCAGCCGACCAACGTTCGACGTCGCGGCAACGTTGTCCACGGGTCTAAAAATAACGTAACCAGCCGACCAAGGTACGACGTCGCGGCAACCTTGTCCACTGGACCTAAAATTAACGTAACCAGCCGACCAAGGTACGACGTCGCGGCAACCTTGTCCACTAGACCTAAAATTAACGTAACCAGCCGACCAACGTTCGACGTCGCGGCAACGTTGTCCACGGGTCTAAAAATAACGTAACCAGCCGACCAAGGTACGACGTCGCGGCAACCTTGTCCACTGGACCTACAATTTACGTAACCAGCAGACCAACGTTCGACGTCGCGGCAACGTTGTCCACGGGTCTAAAAATAACGTAACCAGGTGACCAAGGGACAACGTCGCAGCAACGTGGTCCACTAGACCTAAAATTAACGTAACCAGAAGACCAATGTTCGACGTCGCGGCAACGTTGCCCATGGGTCTAAAAATAACGTAACCAGCCGACCAAGGGACAACGTCGCGGCAACGTTGTCCATGGCACCAACCGGCAACATTCACTTTATAAAGTTGCTACGACGTCGCGGCAACGTTGCCGTAAGGTAACGTCGCGGGTTACCAAATGACCACTTACTAGCAACGTTGCCGCAACGTCGTGTGTTAGCTGGGGTTGCTGTGTGCACTTCTACTACTACAAAGTAGATCTCTCTCTCTGTAGAATGTAGAAAAAGTCGAAATTCTATATGCCTGGGAAACTAAAAATGTAATTGTGTTCACAATACAAAGGTAGCTTTTTTTTCCAATGACATAGGGGTGGGATTTGGGGGGTGTTATTTGCAGATTTATGTTGCCAATAACACTGTTTCAGTTTTAAAGCATTGTCAGAACAAATTACTTAACATAGTCATGACCAAAAGGAGCTGAAGGTTACAACTCTCTCTCTTTCTTTCTCTCGTTCTGTCTCTCTTTCTCTCTATCCACGTCTCACCCTCTCTGGCCACTTTTAGGTGAAGTCACCACCTTTTCTTTTCAACATGTTTCCCAAGCTGTTCGCTTTCTCTCCCTGATAAAGAGTTGCTCCAAGTGTCGTGTTTTCTACACTGCTTTTAGACTGTGGCTCTTACCCAAACTCCACCACTTTCTCTCTTTTGGTCCTAAAAGCGACTTTTCCTGCACTGTGATGAGGCTGCTCTGTCTAGACTGATGATTTGGTGTGACTTTGTATCACACATTGAAGGAACAGTGTGTTATCTTCGGGTCATTGCGACCCTTCAGTCATTATGAACACGTGTTGCGACAACTTTACCTCATACAAAAATAAAGTGAAGCATTTGCTTTTAACCGTCCGGCTGTCTCACACCCCCCACAGCGTGAAGATTAAAAGAAAATGTATTCTTTTTGTATTGGGTAAAGTTGTCGCAGCACAACGATGGGTCGTTGTGAACCCATCGTTGTGCACCCATCGAACAGCACAAGGGTAAAGTACCTTTTCCCCCCTTTCCCCCCCTTCCTTCCTTCCTCACCATCCAACCATTTCTCTTTTCTTCATATTTCTTCCAGAATTCTTCTGTCCAAACTGACTGTTCTATTCTCTGTTGCTGCATATTCCATTCTTTTGTTAACTACAGTATGTGTCATAGACTCAATGATCAATTCCTTCCCTATATATAAATTCCTTCCCTAACAGTTTTTGTCATAATGGCCCAACGGCTTAGCTTTTTGGAGCTATCACTTTTATTCTACACAACTATTGGTGTGTGTCTGTGTGTTTGACACTTTTAGGTCACAGTCCTCTGTCCAACTGACAGAATGTCATTTTGAATTAAATATGCCCACACTTGCAGCATACACTATTTGACACATGCAATGTAGGTTAATGTGTTACACGAGTTTGTAAGTGCAAAAAAAAGTACCTGCACACACTGAAACACACATAACACCTATTTTAATATTTTACTATACAACTTATTAACCCCCCCCACACACACACACAAACCCACATAACACACACACATGCACCTTGTGATAGTGTCACAGATATTTATCTGTTCCTGGGTGGTAAGATCCAGCCTGCTTGCCAGTCAGTTCAGTAATGTTCATCTCCACCCCTTGCCACAGCAGCCTCCGGTTGGGGTACTCACTCACTCACTCACTTCACTCTAATGGAAAGTAAAAACTAGATTTAATTTACTGTCTCTTAAAATCCCTGAGTGGTTAGACGAGACTGAAAATTAGTCTGTAACTGTAAGGTAAATAGAACCCTGTGTGCAGAGACCAACTCAGATAGATTAACTTTTTAGCTTCTTCCAAAATACAGACTTGCAGACATCACTATCGATCTCATTCGGAATGAGGAAAAAAGCTGGAGGGGGTCATGTGAGTAAAGGGCAAAGAACGTGATTGGACACCTGCCAAGTCAGGCTTCCTGGTTTGGTTTGCCCTATTACCCCGGGTAACCAGTCAAACAAAGTATAGAAGTTTGTTGTTGTATGTTGGTGGCAGCACTTCCAAGCAAACTAATCAGACATGTTTGTCGAAGAGGAAGAGTGTGTTCAAACTAATTACGCACTGTGTATGGTTATTGAATCCACCAATACTCTTGTGAGGCCTTCCATGCAGAATCCCCCCTGCCCCCATGTCAGCTGTTTTAAATCATACAATTGAACAGAAGCAGAAAGCATTTGTGTTGCATTTTATGTGCTGCATTGATGGTTTTACTTATCGTATGAATTTAAGTATCTAGCCTCGTAATTAAGCTATGCAAGGAACTTCCAACACTTTGCTCTGACATGCCTAAGTCAACTACTTGTGACTGTACTCTAAAAGGTCTTAACTGAGGCACAAGTAGGCTTCTCTTCTCTGTGTCCGTGGAAAGTAAAGCGTGCGTCGTTCATATTCAGCAGTTTGCATGTAAAATCATATCTCTCCGATGGCTCTTCATGCATATGTCCCTCGTAACCATCCATCTCCATCTCCTTCCCGCTGTCACTCTCCCTTATGTCACAGGCGGTCTCAAGTCAGCCAGAGCTATAGAGGGAAATGGGCACAAGGGGACCAGTCCAGAAGAGCTCTAGCATGATTGATGTGATGTTTAGCAGATCGCTGGCAAGGACAGTCCTATCTACACAAATGGAAACAGATGTAAAGTCAGAAAGTCTTCTGAATGTTTCATAAGGCATGCAACAGTGTGTAAAGGCCAAATTATGCTACTCCGTTTTCCAAAAAACTGACACATGGGAACACCCTCGTCTACGTGGAACGCCCTCTCCGGGCTGTCCGTGAGCCCTCGGAGAGAGCCCCGGAGAGCTTGACGTGGACATTTTCTAACTGTCCGTCGTGATTTTGGAGAGGTACGGATACCCTCTTAGCTGTGATTGGTCCGTATTAAGAACCGCTTGCGTCAGGGGCGGGGGCGGGGGGCAAACCCTGACTGCCACTGCCAGAAATTTAGCAAAATACAGTAAGCCTATTTTTTGAATAAATAGCTGGTCAATGAGATTGGATGTCACAAAACAATAGTTCACACACACCCATTCATACACTGCCATCAAAGGAGTTCCCCACCACGTTATACAGGCTACTGACAGACCAATCACCCAATAAAGTTCAACACGATCTGGATTAAAACACTACAAATCACTCCACGTAAGTAAGAGTGAACAGAACTGAATCCAGAACAAGGTGTAGTGTTTGGGGGATCTCAAAACACACAACAAGATGTCAGAGGCAGTTGCAGTCGGTTACACTGGACCTAATACTGTATATCCAGAGGGTGGTAGCACCCAGGTGGCAGTTAACTAAAAATGACACATTTGTACAAACAAAAGGAAACAAAAACCCCAAAGAAATCACAAAGTGTTGGCGGCTCTCTTACAACCTATACATCCAAACAAATTAACATAGGCTAATCCTTTGACCGCCATTGCTGTAAGTTTTTACAATTCATATTTCAGCTAAACAGTACATGAAAATCAGCATCTAAATTAAAATGTGACGAGAAATGGGCAGTGTAGTTGCTGAAAATGTGCTTATTTTATTATTGATAAATTAATTATTATTGATGAAACAGCTAATTTGTAAATTTGCTCCGACTTTTCGATAACCTAGCTAGCATCGCAGTGCAGCGCCACCTACTCTTCTGGCGGTGAATTGTTTTCTGCACCCATAGCCTTCGAGAGAAACAATCGAAGATGTCTATCCGTCCTTATCCGTGCATATCCGTCCGCCCGCCCATCCGTAAACTGAGTCGGAGTAGCATATTTCGGCCTTAAGTGTATGTACGTGTCTCTGTATATGTTAGTAATATACCTTGTGTATTTTAGTTTAGCCTACACTATAATGTTGTGAAGGTATTGTACTTGAGTGTGTTCCGGTGTGTGTGTGTGTGTGTGTGAAAGAGAAACAGCCATCCATCAGGCAAAGAATGATGAGGTGAAGGCACAGCCCAAGGCAGGTAGTATAATATAAATCGGCCTTCTCCACAGAGCCTCCAGGGAGGAGTCTCTCTTATCTATACCCAGAGAGAGTGAGCACCTGTGGCCTCAGCTTCCCCTTCATGCCCCCTGGATCATGACTGGCTAGAGCCTGTTTGCCTTCAGATACAGTGTCTCTATATCTGTTACACTTAAGCTACAACATCCCCAGGGCAATTTTCTCTTTAGGGGAAATGCATCAAGGTTAACCAAGCTTGAGCTCATAAAGTTTTAGACGCAGCCTGTCTGTCCAGAAGTGTTTGGGAGGGATTCTGACAGTTCAGACCAATACCAAACTCAGGAAGATTTAATGATATGCTGTTTGGCACAGTTTGGCCTACACGGTGTACCCTGGTCCTTGAGGGCCCGCTGTCCTGCATGTTTTAGATGTTTCCTTGCTCCAGCACACCTGTTTCAAATGAATGGGTTGTTATCAAGCTCTGTGGAAGCCAGGCAATGACCATTCATTTGAATCACGTGTGCTGGAGCAGGGAACCCTGGATTAGGGTGTCTATTCCCCGACTGGGTTATGTATTAATCTGAGTCACATACATAAGTTGGAAACAACCTTTTGGATTTATAGGTTAGTTCTTCTTTAACATTTCTCTGGAAGTGCTTTCAGTGTGTGAAATAAACTTAATTAATTAAAAAAATTACAATTAATTTCCTGCAGTAAGGATAGGTCGTATAGGCTAGTGTTTACATTTAAATGGAGCGTTTCCAATATGCACTGCGAATCAAGAAGAGCGAAAAGACCATCTGTCGATGTGGGGTATTGTTTCAATGTTATATGTGGCTAATTGTTTTGATTTGCACTCTAGTCCTCATATTGGAGAATGCACTCTTAGCCGAGTCAGCAAAATATGCCCACCTCTGTTTTTTTCTCAAAGCTCAATTATTCACGTCTTATGAATAACGCACATTACCAGAACTGGCGAAGGGATATTTTTATACCTCCATGCCTAAATTAGTCATAGCCTTCCAATGCCAAACATACAATTTTCATTCCCCTCGACCACTTTGTTATACGGGAAAGCCCCACAATCAGCATTTACGTTGGGTCAACGTTGATAAAATGGTTTGCATGATGTATTCAACTCCACGTCTTGTGTTTTGTTTCAAACAGGTTTTGCAAAACATTGTGCTAGTGTTGCCTTTGTGGAATATAAAGGGTGTTCTTGTTTAATTGATCTCCAATCTTTGCCATTCGATTACAATGTGCGTTGGAACCTGAGGAAAGCGGGCCTGACCCTTGCCGACTCGTGAGTTTTCAGCACCTTGGACAGCGTTCTAAATTGCAGTCCATGGTCCCTGTGGCGTAGTGTGCAATCAGGATATTGCCACGTTCTGAATTGATATTATTGATATAGTAGGGATAAAGTCAAACAATGGTAGTTGTATTTGTAAAGAAAACTGTGTGAAATACATAGTTATAATTATTTGCAAATACAGAGCAATCACAGTGTATGCGTTTTAATGTCCTACTTGTAGGCCTACTTGTCACAATAATACAAACATTTCCCCACCAGGTGTGTTTAGGTGACAGTTCATGCGTGACTTTTGCACGCTGCGCTGGTGTGACCACTTGTCTGAACATATGAAGGAATTTCAACTTGATTCGCTATACCAGCCTGCATCCCGCATGTCCCTGTTCTCTGTGCATGCGTGTGTAAGCCTGAGAGAGACATCGCGCATGCTTGTGCGCGCGCCTTTATGCTGCGCCTTTATCGTGAAAATGTCCCGGTTATTTTAACCCTTAGTTGTCAATATACGAAATGGTGAGTTTACACAGCACCAGCACCACCATTTTTTCCGTGCATAATCCATATCAATTAAATGTGCGCCATAAAGACCACTTATTCGTTTTTCCATAATGAGAGAGATGGCTCTAAAGAATTTAGTGACTCTCTATAACCCAGAAGAGCGATGAAACGAATTCCTCATGAGGGCACGCTCAAAGAGCAGCCGCTTTCCGCCAGCCAAATCACAAATCCTCCGAGTAGCAGTCTTGTGAGACGCAGGTGAGTGGTTAAGAACGGGAGTAACTCGTGTCGCTTCACTCTTCAGAACTCTATGCTTCTGAGATTTTTTCGCCCGTAAAACGAGGTTTTTGAAGCGCTATCCCCAAAGAAAACCGATATGGATAGGGAAATACTTGCTTGAACCGTGGAGCACCTCTGAGATTCACTGAGAAGTTCTCATATTTGATGATAGAATAGCCTACATAAGCCGTTCGGTAGAAGAGAACCAAGACAAATAGTTTTTGTATTTTCCCTGTGGATTATTCAATGGTTGGTTTGAATGCGCTTCAAGGGTGCATTGCAAATGAATGGGGACTGGGGAAAATGCAATGTGAAGTCTTAACATAAAATAGCAATATGAAAATACGTTTCGAGGGTTGTTTTCGTTGTATTAATACGCTATTTGGAAACAATCTTTCGGATTCATAGGTTAGTTCTTCTTAAACCTTTCTCTGGAAGTGCTTTTCAATGTGACAAAAAAGAGTAGGCTACCCACACATTTTTATCCAGAGATCCGTCTCAAACGATTTACAGAGCAGTGTTCTCATTTAACATGACAGATAAATGGACATGTTCTCAAATGTCTTCAATTTATTTTCTCCAACTCTTAATCTAAATTAATGAATAGGCCTATTATTATTATTTTTGTTTGTTTATGTTCAGGGGCCGTTTTTCTCAAGAACTTGGATGTGAAAAATGTCGCAGGGTCAATTTACTTCCAGTCAGATCACTGAGCGAAAACACCTCGCGCTCTGTCGAAATGTTAATCTCGAGACCAACGCACATACGCAGAGTTGCCAAGGCTACAGAGCCCCTAGCCAACCACGGACAACCATTTTTTGTTTTGTTTATTAAAGTAGACATCGCACAATATAGCTGAACAAATTGAAGATTCACCATAGATCTATTTTTTGTCGTCAGAATGCCTTTGGCTCGATTGACTCGATTTTTAACTTGTGGATATTGATTTTTCCTCAGGTCTTTCTGAGAACCCAGCGTTGAACCTGCACACACATTTTGATGTCAGACAAGGTAAGCTAAGTTTGTACGTTACTTCAAAGTCTTGTGATTGGTTTGCATTCTAGCCCCTGGACTTGGTCTGCAAGCTTGCCATTGACAAGTCAGTGTCTTGGAGAAAAGCTTCTAACCCACGGTCAGTGGACGAAAAGGGTAGAATAATTTGAGCTAATACAGCCTACGTTTATATAGCTAGTTTGGTGAGTGAGGATCTTTTATTCTTTATTGCATCATTCAGGTTGTCTGTATTTCGTTGCTTAAACATGACAATGCACAAGTATAATAATCCCTTTTACCCTTATCTTGTGAATTTATAAGGCTAATGTAAAATGTTGCGTGAAAAAATGTGCTTCTGTAAGATGTGTTGAGGCAAATGACTTATAGGCCCATACTACATGGATGCACTAATCCTGCAATTTCATTGTAGTACCTGTATACTTAAAATACTGAGACAACCAGGACTACATAATCAGCCAAATATGTAATCCACATAATTTCCCTTATGACAACACCGCACAGGCCATACCTACTTGAGCATTTTAATTTCTGAATACCGAGGCCCTATTTTCATATTCGTGGTTTTGCATTATCTTGTTGATCGGGGCATCTAACCATGCTTATTGAATCACTGACTGGATTTAAGGTTATGGATAGTTCATTTGTCTTTGTACGGCATGTTAACTATAGAATAAAGCCATGTTTGTGTTCTGTCTGACTTTATGCTATTAAAATCTCCCAACTTCATGGCATTCCATTTGAGTTCGGCGCATATAGTCTACCGCATGCTGACATTCAATTTAGTGCTCTACAGTTAATGTGGTGAGAAACACACACACACACTGTGCAATGCCACCACTGCAAGCAGCGCATGGAAGATCATCATCCATTGCAAATGCCACGTCATGATCAACTCCTCCGCATTTTTGGATCGCCTATGCCTCTCGTTTCCCGTTCCAACAACACGTGCCTGTTCAGACAGCGCTGGCAGCCGCGTCTGATCTTGCAGGGCCGACCGCCCCCGCTCTTCTTGCTAAATGATCTTGTTCTCCTTAGACAAAGCGGCCATACAAACAATATGTCAACCGCTGAACTTGTTTCCGAGCCTGCAGTTCGTTATTGATGTGGAGCTCATCTCTTTTAAACAGCATAAAGGCCATAACAGACTCTACATGCCTCTAAGTACTTACTGAGATAGAGCTGTAATCCATGCAGATATTGGCAGTTAGTTGGCTGGTTGGCTTATCGGCCCCTAGACTCATTTAGAATATAAATGAAGAGTGTCTGGAAACAGGTTGTAATTGTGTTCCCTGATCTTTGACCCTCAAAGCAAACACTCACTAAGGCTGATGAATGTTACCTACCCAGCAAGACCCATGAGGTGCTGTTGGATATGTTTGTGTGTGTCTGTGTGTTGATGTGTGAAAGCACATGCATGTGTGGATGTACGTGTGAGTGACTGCCAGTGGTATACCTGTGCCCACAGTTAGTATGTCAAACTGTGTTGGCTGCTGGCCAAGGTGTGCGCAATACTGCTTTCTATCCAATTAATGTATTTATATAAAAATCCCAACCTCTATTAACTCTATGCCTCACCAATGCTGGTACACTCACGTAGAGGCCCATGTTATTGTGGGCCGATGAGCCAGTTCAGATATCCTTGAAACTCATTTGACAGCCTTTGTTGCCCCTTTGTCTGGTTAGATATGAACAATTCTGAGAAGGGCACATTCTGTACACAGGTGAGTGTAGTATTGTATGTATCACTGTTGATTCACTGTAAAACACTTATCAACTCCTGTGGTGTGTGCACCTTTAGTCAGATACCAAACCTAACCTGAACAACATCCAGGGTATGGCATCTCTGCACGCACACGCACACACATGCACACCTTCCTGATGCTGGGGGACACCCCAGCCAGACACCTTTTCACCATGGGAGATCCCATAATACTAGGGGTGGGCGGTATACCGGTATAAACGCTAATACCGGTATGGCGTTGTGCCATGATATGGATCTTGCCGTATCATGGATATCATGATATATGAATAAATGTATTAAGTAGAATGTTTCTGTTTGGTAGAAAATATAAGTCAAGTGATGCAGCCTGGTGGGTTAGTTCAAACTTGTATCTTTTACATAAAAAACATTTACACATGGACGCTGCACGCATTGTGCAAGCCAATGAAAGTCAACAAACAAGCTAGTGTAACGGATATGTAACGAACATGGTCTTGCAAGCTCCGTCAGAGTTATCTGGCACCTGTTCACTCCCCCCACCAGGAGATCGCTCCCACCGGGAGTCGAACTCGCCACCTCTGGCTTCCCAAGCGCCACCACTACCAACTACGCCAAAGAAAGCTAGCTATTTAATGATGCGGGTGGCTCATTACATACCTGAGGAATGAGTTTCACCAATACACATCGGCTACATTCACCCCTCAAACTCACTCCGGCCGGCTAGCTGATGCTAACCTAGCGATCCGGGTCACGGCACCACTGTAACGGGTATGTAACGACCGTGGTCTTGCAAGTTCCGTCAGAGGTGTCTGGCACTGTTCACTCCCACCACCGGGAGATGGCTCCCACCGGGAGTCGAACTCGCCACCTCTGGCTTCCCAAGCGCCACCACTACCAACTACGCCAAAGAAAAGCTAGCTATTCATTGATGCGGGTGGCTCATTACATACCTGAGGAGTGATACACATCGGCTACACTAGCGTCTCCAGAAGAAGCAAACACAGTAAACTGCTTTTGTTGGCAAGTGTAAGCTTGTGTTAAAGATGTCGGAAAATAACGCCAGTGGGGTTGATTTGCCGGATGAAGAAGAATTGGTAAAAAAAGGGGGCCTCTTCTGTCGTTTGGAAATGGTTTGGTTTTAAGGTATCCAACATCGACCAACAAACAGTAGTGTTACGGTCGTCGTTCGTCTAGGTGAACAAATAAGGCTAAACACAGCGCTAACAGCGGCGGGCCCCGACCGGTGGTAAAAGTAAGGAGAGGTCTCTTACCCGCTTGCCAAGTACAGGCTACTCCCTCCCCCGTCTCCTGGACAGCCCACGCAGCCGTCGGTTTGGCGGACAGCTCGCACGCGGTTGGTCGTCGTTTAAGTTGGTGGATATCCAGTGCAAGGCGCGGTGGCACACCAAGAGAGTGTGGGTGGTAGGACGTCGGGGACAACCGGTCGATCGCAAGGTGGAGGTAGCTATGACCACTTCGGAGGTTCCCCCTTGCTACCGCCATCCGGGAGTTTAAAAGCAATAAACCCCTCCCCTTAATCAGCGGGTCTCCAATCGGGAGAGTATCACTCCCCTTCCCCAATCACCACCAGGTGCAAGGCCGCCGCGCCACTAATGTTTTATCTTAAAAGTTACCCTAGAGAAAGGCCTCTAAACCTCCTCTCTCACCCTGCCACTAGGCGTGCGCATAACAGTCCTCCCCCCCTCAAGAGAAAAGGACAACCCAAAATAATCCCAAAACACCAATATTTTTTTTCCTTTTCGTATTTTCACTCCCCTCACTCTAGGAGTCCACTAAAACCTGCTACCATGCACTACCATCGTAGTCGTTCTACCTCTCGTCTAACTACCCTACACCTCGAGAGTAGAACCCACTTGTTTCAGTCCGGGTAAGACGTCACCTCCGATAATTGTGGGGTATCAGAACATGGCCAAGGGAGTTCTATCTCCACCTCAACCACCGTCATCAATGGGCATCACCACCGGATCCCTGAACAACGCCGGGTAGGCCCATACAATAGCACCTCCCACGTTCAGGACATCACGTCTCGCCGACAAAAGACAAAGCATTGCCACATCCCAGTCCTTGGGGCACTCCACACCAAAGATCTGCATTGGCAAGGTCGGATGGCCCCTCCCACGAGCCCCCTGTAACTCGGGATGATAAGCCGAGGACAGTACCTGTGTGATCCCAAGCTCACACATGACCTTCTGGAACACTCCAGAGGTGAACCTGGTCGCTCTATCTGCCTGAACCTCTTTGGGCAGCCCCACAAGCGAAAAAGACTGCAGCCGCGACTCCCTGATCATCGGCGCCCAGATGTTACGCAAAGGGACCGCTTCGGGAAACCGCTTGGCCACCTCCTCAATGGTCAACAAATAGTCCGGCTCTTTCCGGGTTCGGGGCAGAGGGCCAACCCCCTCCGCGATCACCTGACCTATGTTAATTAAAGACTCCCGGGAGATGGTGGTATCCCACACTAGAGCCAGAGGAGGACTAGGATCTTCCTTTACTGAACACAGATGCTCACACCCCACAGCCTGAGCAAACACTGTGTCCGCCAGACTGACCAGGTCCTCCTCCTCAGCAGAGGGCGAAACCCCCCGGCCTCTCCTCAACCAGAGGCAGTACTGGAGCAGCGTGGGCTTCGGCTCTCTGGGTCTGAATCACCCCCTCAGGACGTTCTCGCCCCAGCGGCGGCGCTTCTGGGACTTCCAGTGGAGTGAAAACCACAACAGGGGTCACACCTACTTGGAAACCTGCCAAATTCTTGCCTAATAAAAGGCTAGTGCCTGGAACGGGCAGCGTGGGCACCACACCCACAGTCATTTCTCCAGTCACTACCTCAGGACGCTCTCGCACCAGCGGAGGCCCTTTAGCTTCGGGCCAGTCACCCTCCCGAGCCACGACCTCGAAAGCCTCAAAAAGGGTATCCACATCCTCCTCTAAGAATACTGGCATCAGAGGTAGGGCGGAACGGACATCAAAACGGGGCTCCAAAGGCCCCCCCCCACGGTTGGCCTTCAACCGCGCCAACTCCAACTGAGCCGACAGATTCTTATGCCGCTCCTCCCTTTCTGCCTGAAGGTTCCTGTCTCGCTCCTCCCTTTCTGCCTGAAGGTTCCTGTCTCGCTCCTCCACAGCCCACAACACCTCCAACTCCAGCGCTTCAATCAGAAGTTCAGCCAGTGCGGGTTTCAGGGTACCTTCTGGCACCTCTACCTCTTGCTCTGCCGCAAACTGCAACATTTGAGTTTCTGTAAGCTGTTGGAGCATTCGGCGGGAGTGCAACGCCATCCACCCCACTAGATCATCTCCCTGACAGTCACTCAACATGACAGCACAGCACTCACCACCACTGAGAAAACTGTCTCCAACCGGCAAAAGACCTGCGCCACAAAACAGGCTTCTACACAACACGCAAACACGCTCCCGACTTCGCAAAGTGCAAAGTAGATCCGCTACCTAACGACAAGCCCAACACAACAACAGCTGTCTCTAACACAACGCACTCCGTCACTCAAACGCCCTCCCTGCTAGCTAATATAATTAGCCCCAACAGTTCGGCATTACGTTTCGGACGAGCCCCCAATTGTTACGGTCGTCGTTCGTCTAGGTGAACAAATAAGGCTAAACACAGCGCTAACAGCGGCGGGCCCCGACCGGTGGTAAAAGTAAGGAGAGGTCTCTTACCCGCTTGCCAAGTACAGGCTACTCCCTCCCCCGTCTCCTGGACAGCCCACGCAGCCGTCGGTTTGGCGGACAGCTCGCACGCGGTTGGTCGTCGTTTAAGTTGGTGGATATCCAGTGCAAGGCGCGGTGGCACACCAAGAGAGTGTGGGTGGTAGGACGTCGGGGACAACCGGTCGATCGCAAGGTGGAGGTAGCTATGACCACTTCGGAGGTTCCCCCTTGCTACCGCCATCCGGGAGTTTAAAAGCAATAAACCCCTCCCCTTAATCAGCGGGTCTCCAATCGGGAGAGTATCACTCCCCTTCCCCAATCACCACCAGGTGCAAGGCCGCCGCGCCACTAATGTTTTATCTTAAAAGTTACCCTAGAGAAAGGCCTCTAAACCTCCTCTCACCCTGCCACTAGGCGTGCGCATAACAGTAGTGTAGGGGGGTAAAATATGGTCGAAAGAACCAAAACGATTTCCCCTATGGTTTAAAGGAAGATGGGAAACTGAAGTGTATTAGCATGAACCAAATAATGCCAATACAAATATAAATGATAGTTATTTGACTCTATGGGTTAAATCAGAACAATAATGGTCAAAGTACGGTCAAAAGGAATACGCATTTAATAACATTGCAAATGAATGAAATCAATTACAAGGCAAACATGTTACAAATGAAGGCTTTAAATCTTACCTAGGCCTACTCTACCGTGATCATTGTAAAATCAGAGAGAAAGCAAGAGTGAGCAAGGAGTAGGACAGACAAGGCAGAACTGAGGAGAAGGTCTCAGGAGATCAAGAATCCAACGGACAATGCATTACAATTCCCTTTATACACAAGAACAACCAATCAGACGACATCTTGAATGGGGTGTGAGGGCCATCAAGTTGAGACCGTCCAGCAACTCCAGAATTTAGCATATGAGAGGTGGGGGCAGGTTTGACACCCAGCCTTACAATCCTTCCTCTTGGACACAAAAGCACAGGCAGAAGCTGCAGTGTTCAATGTGTGATAACCTGCACCCATAAGGACAAAAGAACTTGATTGCAGACAGGTCAGCATTGAGATTCTAATGGCCATGGCTGTTTGCTCAGAGGATCACTTTTGGATCATGGCTATTGCTCAGAGGACCTTTGTATTGGCATGCAGACATGCCCTTGGTTAGCATATTCCTGCTACTTAAGTTCTTGTCCTGTTAAAGCAGAACACAATTGGAGCACAGCACTTGGTTAACAATGAAAATTGTAAAGTTTGGAGTGGCGTTTGGAGTGGTCTGGGGTCTGAGAGAGTCGGATTGGATACAAATGGAAATTAGTGAGACAGTGTCCTAAAACTCAAATGGAAGAAATAGGTGAACAACAGTCCTCCCTTTTGATAGATGAGAAGTACACAATCATCTAACATAGATGTGCAATTAAAACAAAACAGTGTCCTTGGGTCCCCAAAAAAATTAAACAGTAATAAAATACAAGTTATACCATCTACATTTACAGGTCAGGAACCATTGTGAGTTTAACCAAAAACCTAGAACATTTACCACCACTCAAACACACAAAGGTACATCCTCCCTCATCCACACAAACCAACATGGAACCCATGGATGGACAAACCATATGCACTGTGCATATAGTACAAGAACAGGAGCAGCAACAACTTAACTGTCCACAACAAATCTTTGAACTACAACAAAGACTAAACAGATGTAATACAGTAGGAATGTAGCAGTATCACAATTTGGACCTGAATTAAGTAAATGGAAAAGGTAGAATTGGAAGTCTCAAGTCAAAGGTATTTTTGCCCGATGTATCCCCAGCATTTTT
Source organism: Mallotus villosus (assembly GCA_903064625.1). Classification (NCBI taxonomy): domain Eukaryota; kingdom Metazoa; phylum Chordata; class Actinopteri; order Osmeriformes; family Salangidae; genus Mallotus; species Mallotus villosus. The sequence continues at coordinate 28,248 of CAEFZP010000046.1, forward strand.
TGCTGCATGTAAAATAGAGGAGGCCTGCCCTTCCCCAGATCCCAACATTTTGACTCAGTGTGACCACTTCGTAGACAAGCACGACAAAATCTAACTTTGTTGTTAGCATAAAACAAGCGTGTGGGCGGAATAGGCATACTTTTGCCAAGATCCCAACATCGCATTTCGGTGTGTCCTTGTCTTTTACAGAAGTTACAATGTCTACTAGTGGGCTTCTGGGGCTTGGGATTTACCTTTGTCGCCATTTTTATGACAGAAATGCGTGGCGGATCAGGGGCACGATGGTTCTTTGTAGAACGCGGCTTGGGAATTTGCTCACCAATTCCACTGTCTGTATCTGAAAACTCAGTAGAACTGCTTTTGTTAGCGGTGGGTTGCCGTGAGGCACAAAAAGGTGTCGCTGCTTTGAGGACAGAGTTGAGAAGACATTTGCCAATTAGATGTACAGTAATCTTCAACATTTGTTTCTTTTCTGCTTTCTTTTTATGGACTCCTACTGTTCGCCAATGTTCAATTATTTCAGCTAGCGTACAATCAGTTTTAAGACCGTTCTTGTCTTTCTTGCTCAATTCAGATAACCTTCGGTTAACGCTAACGGTTTCCCATAGGTTAAGTAAATTGTTAACTTCAGTTGCCCATTCCATTTTTGTTCATTTAATGCAGGAGCTAATATCAGAAACTAGTAATAGGTTTCTACCAACAGAACCAGGCGGAATATAATTAATGTAAACTACATTTTTAAATGCTTACTCACCGCACCATGGTTTGCAACGCCGGTTTACCAAACTGTAACTGAATTGCTCGAAACATATCACGTGGGTCACCAAACTGTAGGGGGGTAAAATATGGTCGAAAGAACCAAAACGATTTCCCCTATGGTTTAAAGGAAGATGGGAAACTGAAGTGTATTAGCATGAACCAAATAATGCCAATACAAATATAAATGATAGTTATTTGACTCTATGGGTTAAATCAGAACAATAATGGTCAAAGTACGGTCAAAAGGAATACGCATTTAATAACATTGCAAATGAATGAAATCAATTACAAGGCAAACATGTTACAAATGAAGGCTTTAAATCTTACCTAGGCCTACTCTACCGTGATCATTGTAAAATCAGAGAGAAAGCAAGAGTGAGCAAGGAGTAGGACAGACAAGGCAGAACTGAGGAGAAGGTCTCAGGAGATCAAGAATCCAACGGACAATGCATTACAATTCCCTTTATACACAAGAACAACCAATCAGACGACATCTTGAATGGGGTGTGAGGGCCATCAAGTTGAGACCGTCCAGCAACTCCAGAATTTAGCATATGAGAGGTGGGGGCAGGTTTGACACCCAGCCTTACAGTAGCCTACTATGTAAGTTCTG